>CALNHX010009281.1:0-51544 GCA_940337035.1 Agriotes lineatus | reverse complement strand
TCGATCGTACATAAATATATTTAGGCACGCGACGTGTTTTGCCAAATGAGAACGAAAGTCGGTCTTGACATTTTGTCAAGTGCCTAAAAACTTCTTCACAACGAGTATCATACAATATTTTATCAACTTTGCATAAAGATAACCAGAAACATAGAACTTTTTTCATTTTCCAGGTGTGAGAATCTATCAGTGGTCTGACGTTTTTCATATGAAAAGGACAGTGCAAAAACGGTGCTTTAATATACCATATTAAAACACTGTTTTCAATGTTTCAATAGCCACACTAAGCCACCAAAGTAAACAAAATATTTTCATTATAAGCAGCTTCAGTAATTACTAGGTAGATAGTGTCAAAATATATTTTTCATTCTGTCAAAAATTCACATTGTGTTGGCGATAGTTTAATTACTTCAAAATGTGTGTTATTTTGTATGCTGTGGTCTTGCACAGAGTCTTGTGTGTAATACATGTATAAATATACATTTCGTGGCTTTCGTTCAAATACATAAATAACTATTATGTACGATGAATCATCGTAAGGCGTAAAGAAAGTCTTTTCAGCATAGTTATAAAAGTAATATTCAGCTACAATAACTGTAGAAATTGCTTTCTTTTTGTTGGAAATTATTTTTATAATGTGGATCTCATTTTTACTTCCCTCTTCGAAAAGGCGAAGGAAGTATTGTAATCGCGAAAAATCACATTTCAAAATTTATCCAAATCTTCACTTTTCAGGGTCTCTAGATGACGAAAAAGAGGTTTTCCCAATTCCGTCTGTCTGTCTGTCTGTCTGTTGGCGGTGTAACTCAAAAACTATTTGTCGGAGAAAAACCATATTTTTTAATATACATTAGGTACCTATATATCTACGTGGAATTTAACCGAGAAAATTTCAAACAAGTATATACAGGGTAAACACCTTAAAGAATAAAATTTTGTTTATTTTTTATTTAAATTAGTAATAGATACAAGTAATAATTTGTACATAGTGCAGGCTGTATTGATACCAAAAATGGGAGCCAATAGATACAGAATAATTGTTTTACGACACAAAAACGAGGCAGAAATTAGCGCGTTACTAAATAATAGCTGTGATACAGGGATATCCCACAAAACGTTGGGGTTTTTGTTTATTTATAAATTTATCTAATTTATTAGAAACGTGAAGATATTTTTACTCCTAACTTAATTTGATTTTTAAAATTACTTAGTGTCACAATGTCGACAAGAGAAGTTCTGGGTAAAGCCTTTTGCAGATTTTTAAAATAATATTACCATACTACATAAGGTTTTGTATGCACCTCAGGCGCATTTCATACCCATACTTTCACGCCATGCGCCTAAAATTCTGTTTTACGCCTTTAATACATAATAGTTATTTAGACAACGAGCGGATGTAATGGTTATTTAGGTATTATAATCAATAGATTATAGCACGGGAAAATGTTTAACGCTGTTCTAGCTTCACTGTGCATAACTCTAAATATGCGACGCTTTTTGTTTCTAGAATGGTTACTAGCAGTGAGAAGGTTTTTGATATAATGGGATTTCAATAAAAACAACTCTTCCCAGCAACATGCCCCAACGACACCAAAAGTCAGTGCTACCTTCATCATCAAAAATTTATCGTCTTTTCAATATACTCTATCTAATAGTTTAGATTATTTCCAAGTGTATCCTTCGGCTTTACGTTTGAGCAGTGCGATCAATCGTGAAAATCTATTAATGTCGACATTCCCATGCAGATTCAGTGTTGCTTTGAGTATAGGGTGAGACTCCAACGTGAAAGATTTATAGGTTTTGGTTTGAAATATGCTAAGAGTACATTTTTCAGAAACGTACTGTAGTTTTTATCTTGCACAACTTTCAATATTCTTCATATGCTTTTTCGTATAATTTGCATGACTTTGATGGCTACAAATTGAAAGAAGCGTGTTAGCGGCTTCAGCTACATTATGCGGTGTGCAAATAAATAAAGTCACTTAGGTCATTTATTTTACATAACGGATGTTCTAAAAGTTTTGGAATTTGCGTTTGTTGTGAATTAGGAGTGGCATGTCGATTCTTACTTCACGGCTACGAAAATATGAGTTCTTATCAGTGTACGTGAATTTAGAAATAACGTGCCTCTCTATATTTATGACAAGAACAGGCTCCAAAACTTTTGGGACACCCGTTAGTTTTGCTTAAAAGAATTTAAAAAAAAAATCATTTCTGAAGAGTGTAAAAAGTTTGTGTCTATGGCATGTAGCATGGAAATTGACCAATGAGGCGAAGCCTATAAATTGATACATTGTGGTTAGATCTTTTAGCCTTTTACACATAATACCAGTATGTTTCAACATGTTGACCGTTTACTAACCGGACACTTCAACGAATCCAACTGCATTATCGTGCTATGTACTGGTAGATATTCCTTGAGAACAATTTGAAATATAATTATTGGTTATTTAACTCAGACAATTAGTTTGAAAAAAGTAAATTGTTTTATTTTTCGTTAAGTTTAACAAAAGTGTTTATGTTTTAGGAAACGTACATTTTATTTGTAGGCTATTCTTAATTATTTTAATGATTTTAGTCCATAATTCAGTTATAAAACAATAGCCCTAGTATACAGTAGTACATGTTAAAGATATTTTAACTGTTTCGTGTATAACCCAGGTGTCCGGCAAAATTAATAAAATATATAGTTGTTGAATATTTATTTTGTTACTAGTTACTCCATATACGCAACTATGAACGTTTAGTTTTTTTTTTTGTGATGATTAATCCTCATACATAAATTTTACAAATTGTTAATAGGTTATTATTTTAAAACTAAACAAACCTTTATTTACACTGGTCGTTAATTTTGTACAATAACATTTTCCAATTAATCAAGAGGTTTCTTCTACTATAATAGTATATTACGTAACAAGACTTGTAAATGGCATATTACGCACGACTGGGAAAGTTGCACATAAACCGCGTAGCGGTGAGTGCAATAATTCTAGGAGTGTGTAATTGATTTACAACTCGATTTGTGTACTATACTTTTTCTACGACCACACTCATTTCGTCTAATGAAACAGAAATGATTTATTGACTGTCAAATCATTACGGTCACTCCCCTTAACAATTAGACTGCTACAATCACAGCTCTGCACCGCTTCGTACAAACAACAACTATAAAATATACGTAACTATAGTAACCAAAGCGAAAAAGCATTGTTACTACCAACATAATAAGTCACTAAATCCCTAATCGTGCGATCGACTCACTTTACGCACGCTGTGCCTAAGAACACGCTTACACAACTTGTAAGTTGTACTATTTTGATCACTTACAGTAGTGGTCGTCGAAAAAGTAGTTTATCTAGATCAGTTGGTGGCGTTTTTAAAGATTTATCAAGGTCTTTATCCAAGTACATGTTTAAAGAAATAAGTATGACAAGAATACGAAGTCAATTATATTATTATTTTTTAATAAGTAATGAAATTCTTAGTGTTTTTATGGAAAAAAAATATAAACACCACACATTAGCGACACAAATAACAAATTCCGTTAAAACCACTCTAACAAAATTACTTAGAGAAAGAAAATCATTGGAAACAAAAGACTATGAACGAAAAGGAAATTAAACGTAGGTAGTGCACATCGTTCAAATCAGAAAAATAAGAGTTGGTAGTTTCAAATAGTTCTAAACGTAAAGAACAATTTTTAAGCCTTCAGAAACTTTTATTCCACATAAATTCAAGATGGGTAAAAAGTTAAATGTTCAGTTTTTTTAAGAAATATAAAGAATTAAATAAGCTAAAACAAATATCTTGATAGAATATTGCCCAGTTCTAAATTGTGCAACATTGTCTTAATTTAGCCGATGTCATAGCTTTTAAGAAAATCGAGATATGGATATATTGAAAAACGCAGCCCATGTATGCAGCGAAGACATTTCTGGGCATTAATAGTTACGTATGACACAAGGGAGTAAAAGGGGTGTTATAGTCCCTGCATAACTTGAGTTTTCCGAGCGAAATCGAAACACTTATGGCTAATATTATTACGAAATCACATTATTAACTATCTGTATTACTGTTACACGTCAAAATAAGTACTTCATCATTATAAGAGATTTTTATTACTTAATATTTTCAAATTTTTTATTAACGAATACCTTAAAAATATCACAATTAATGCAAAAATAGACAAAAGCTCTTTGATTTCAACGGACATATCAAAATTACAGCAAAAGAAACAGCAACTGTTGACCTTGGACTAACTACTGGGTTCCATGTTTTTCTGAGACCTCGGATTTTTGTAATTAACCTCTCCTGCTATATTACAACTGTACAGTAACCACAATCCTGAAAATCATCTAGGAGAACAAAATCCTTGAGCGTATGCTCATTAATCCCACTTTATCATTAGCCATCTGCTCTTGCTCATAAACACCGAATTTTATTACTGGGACTGAAGCGGGTTGACCAGCAACCTTCTTCGCTTGCTTTTCGTAGGATTCGCTCGTTTTATTAATAATAAATGCGTTATAAGGTTCTCTTGTGTTTTATTTCTTGCTCGTAAGCCGGCTACTCTATAATCGAATTACGGAACTCACGAACATCCCGGTGCTATTCTATAACGCCATTTACTCTACCTGTTTCCAAGCAAACACTAAAATGCTGTTCCTTTTCGACGCTGAAAAGTGCAGTTGAAGGTTGTAGAAAGTTTTCAGGCTTTGTAGTATTACCAGTTCTAATTGCCCTTACACTTGCAGTCATACAGAAGAATTTTTTATGATGTAACATACTACATAAACCTGGAGGGAATTGCTCTACGAAATTAATTAAATAATATAATCTCAAAATATATTCCATGCATTAGCAAGCAAATTCTAAACATTAGAGAGTATTTAAAAGTTATTACGTTGATGAACTGGTATATATTGAAAATAAAATTAACCAAAATCGCTGAACAACTTCAACATAAATAAAATGAACGTAAAATAACATTAATGTAACTGTTGTTGGATGCATAGAAAAGTACAATAACCAGCCATTAAATTAATGTAGTTCTGATCTGTTTTGTTAATGGTCCGGAACGCTCCATTTGTTAGACAAAATAAACCGAAACGAGAATTTAAATTGTCGAATGTGTTTTGCAAGGAAACATATTTTGTACATTCAAGTGGCCACCACGGTAATTAACTGTGCAACGAGTTACTGATACTGAAATAACTACACCACTCCGTTTAGGTTCACTTATTTTTTACACAGGGCCAATGTACACTTGTTAGATGCACCACATTACCAAAAGCTACCTGAATGGTGATTTACTGGCCCCTAAAGTGGTGAACGAAACAGTAGTTTCTGGAAAAAGGCAATTTTTGTTTGTAGCATTTAATTCAGTAGTGTACTCATAGTGACTAACACATACAAATGAAGGGGCACGACCTTGGCGCGCGAATTACGTTTCTATGGTAGATCACTAATGGTAAATTGCGCGCTTTGTCGTAAATTTGTATGTCAACAACATAGAATATCTAATACAGTGTGATACGAAAAGTTCCACCGACATATTTTTATACTTTTATTGCGATCGCAGAAAAAAATATTGTATGTAACACGAGCAAAAGTATGTTTATGGAACTTGACGCGTGCCATAAAGCTATTATAAAACCAATTTAGGGAATGCATTTATAACCACAGAGGAAAAATATTATATCAAGGTCATAGTATTACTGCCATTTTTTGATATGTTACCCATCAGCCGTAATTCTAGAAATTATTTATAATTTAAGACTAATGACCAAGATCGCCAAGTCTATTCTAACGGCACACTTAGGACAGAACGAAATTTAGATTCAATAAAAATAAATCAATATTATTTCTGTTTATTTCCCTAAAATGTGTTGGCGTGGATTAAAATTTATTTTACATACTAGATATTGAGAAACATATTAGCAAATTTAATTTGTGCTATTCGATTATGTGATACAAAAACATTCGGTGACAGCAATGATTTAGCAAGTTCCTTATTCTCTACTGAATACCTAATTTAAAACGATTGGAGAAAGAACTGATTCCCTAATGCAAAAGTAATTTGGGAATGTATCATCCTGTTATGTTGAAAAAGTAAAATCTTTCGACACTACATAACCATATTCTATATAACAATAAATGTTTATTATTGAAGAAAACTATATTTATATGTATATTTTTGTTAAGTTTCAGTCAAATATCGTCTTGATTTAATTTCCAAAAATAAATTTCAGAGTATCAAATTGGTTGTAGCTTACTGTACGCATACATTTTCCGTAAAGGTAAAAAGTTAAAACTATGAAATTAAACATGCTAAAGCAGATATGAATATGAGCGCTAAATTTGAACAGAATATTCCTATTGGTAACTCGCTGTACGCAGCTCGACTGACTGATAAAGGCCAGAGTTCCCCATTACGTCTGTATAAACATTATTTTAGACGAATGCAATGTTCGTAACATGTGAAACTGATTTTTAACAAGCCGTACTATACAATCAAGCCCTTCCCAGTAATTTAATTACTGAGTCTGTTCTTTAAATGTAGTAAATACATATTATAAAATATAATTAATTGGGTGAATGCAAATTAATCCAGTGGAGTATATTTTTTACATAAATTACAGAAAGGAAATAAAGACGTAAGCATGTTTGCTATTTATTTACAAATTTACTTTGCTTTGTTGCCCAACTTTGCAAACAGAAGTAATTTTAAATTGAACACTTTGTTTTTAAGATATTAAGCATTTATTAAAGACTTGAAAAAAGCGCAACCAGAAAGATGTGATTCTTGTCAACTAGTGAATTCTACATGTAAGGCACATCATAATCGAATGTCCAAAATACATAAGATACCGCGACACACTAGGGATACCCGCCACACTCCAGGAAGCCCTAAGTACAGAGCACTACAGAAAAATACTTAATTTCCTCAAGGCCACCAATTTATATAACAAAATATAAATATGTATATAACATACCATACAGAATATTTATATGTAAATACTGTAACTCGCTCTGTTAATCAATACTAATGTAACTACATCATTGTAAGCGCTAATGACCATGCACTCGAAGCGCAAAATTTATACAATTTGATAACAAAACAGACCAGTAAATAAACTCAAAAACAAATTATTGACTAAATAAACGCTCAATTTAATATCTTCATTATTCTAAGTCTTAAACATTTGGAAAACAAACAAATTAATAAGGTGTCAATAGCTTTGCATTAGCACAAATATATCAAAAATGGCGTGTCTATTCGAAAAGTTACTAATAATACACTTTCCTACTCGCTAACAAAAAGTTGTTTTTTTTATAACATTTGGAGGCATTAAAATCTGGTGTGATACACACACACAACTTTAATTAGCCAAAAATATGATTTTTAGTTTTTAAGTATTTGTCAAATTTTTTCAGAAATTACATATTCTACAGAAACCGTACAAAATACAGCGTTAGTTAAAGAAACAAATTTTATCTAAAATTTTAAGCTGAATTCAAAAATGTAATAATATACCGGGTGTTTTATTTGAAATAGGGTTAATAGAAAAAGAAAAACAAACAAAAGAAACCCATTTTAGAGGTATTCAACTTGAAAATCACTTATCTCACATCAATACTCATTAAAAATGTAATAAAAATGTTAAGTTTGAAAAAAATCGTTGAGAGCCGTTTTTTTTAATAAATGAAAACTGAAAAATCACAAGAGTAAATACCATACTTCCGGTTATGCGATTTTCTTCGAAAGCTTGCTGTCGCATTTAGATAGTACACAGAACTTACATATGAGGTTTAAACGCCGTACCACTTCGTTTTTGAGATATTCTGTTCACAGATAGACAGCCAGACAGACAGACAGACAGACAGTCAGACAGACCACTGAACAAAAACATGCTTTTTGGGTTTAGGGGACTCAATTTTAAATTTTTGGGGCGAATTCAATATGTACCTCCTTTATTGTAAAAGGAAGTAAAAAATTTTATATTTTATTTATGTAAGGATCGTTGCTATGAAAATGCTGCTGTCAACACTTTCTGTGCGTCGCTTCGAAAGGGGGTACAGAAAGTAAAACACTTTCTGTTTGTCCTTAAATGCTTTGTCAAACTGACAGTTAATAATTTTTAACAACACAAGCTTATTCATAGCAACTAGATTGGGATTATTTTTGAAGTACTAAATTGTGTACTATTAAACAGTTTTCAAAGCTATTTGATTAAAGTCGCAGAAAAGATCATGTATATAATGCGCACAGAAAGTTATTTGCTTCAAATTCTACCTTCTATGCCTATTATACAAATAACGATTTCTTCTAGAATTTTTCAGCGAACTTAATAAAGATATTCTCTCAAGAGGATAATACGGCAAAGTATGATCTTATCTTGTTTAAGTAGTTTACATTTAGCAGTCTACGCCATCGGGGTGGGTCAGTTACCTTAAATTCGTCTGAGTAATTGTATTAGATTAAAGAAGCAAGCATTTTCGGACACATCATAAAAACATATTTTGTCTCTGTATTACTAAGCGTAATTATTCCAACCTTAGATAGATTTTACAGCGTTCCAATTGCACATACGCTACCTCTTTGGATCATCGAAACCTTTGCATGCCCGCCTACTACAATTAATTAAAAACGTATCACTTGATAGTTTTTGTTGGAAAAAAATGAAGGGCGACATTTGCAAAAGCAATTATCGAGGTTAATACCACAAAAGGAGAAAATCTTTCAGTTTTTTTCTTAATTTAGATACAAATTATTGCGTTTACAATTCTCGTGAAACCGCAGGGCGAGTGAAATTTGAGCATTTTGTTTGAGATAATTAGCAATCATTTTTATGTAAATTAAAAAAATGTCTTCAAAAATTTTACCTTGAGTGGTAGTTCGGAAGATTATTCAACAATATAGATATATGATTTCGATTTTACCGTGTTCGACGGCAAGGTTTTCTTAGTATTAATGCAATATTGGAACTTCCAAAACTATTATTATTCCTTTTTAGAACGACGCCGATTTTGCAAACTCTGACGTTTTCGCGAAATGTCAGTCACAGTCACTAAGTTGAATTTATTAAAACCAATCGCAATTGCGTAAAACACTACGACATTAAGTGTTTTCAAATACAGTCAATTTTGATTGGCCGTTTTTGACAAATTGACCAATTTCATTGATTCTTTTATTATAGTGTTAAAAAATCAACGAAACATGGTTAACTAATATAATAGTATATTATACATCAAGGTAGCGAAGCGCAGTATTATAACCTGAGCGCATATTAGATACTGAGCGCGCAGCGCGAAGTGTCTAAAGCGCGAAGGTTATAAGACGATTCGCTACCGTGGTGTATATACTATTTTTTGCACTACCAAACGGCTTAATACCTAAATTCCCAACAAATTTCGAAAATATTTTAACTGTTAACCTGACAATACAGCTCTTTAAAACGTCAAAATTAAAATAGTCATATTTGGTAACTTAGCAATTTATTAGTTACCACGGTGAAAATTGTTTATTTTAATTTCTCTCCCTTGGTGGAGAAAGTAGTAGTGCAAAAAAATTATTTCTTGGCATCAAAACAGAAACTTTGATGCACATGTTTAGTAGGGTTTTTAGTTCGTATATCGTTTTATTGTTGTCTGCGGGTTCAATGTCAATAAAGAATAAAGGTAACGATGTTTTGTCAGCTCTACTTTTGACATTGTACACATTTCTAATCTTATGGCCCAATCGTTCCAGTTCAGTTTTTATGTCATTACTTATTCTAGCGATCAATTAAATTTTAAAATATTTTTTACATCCTAAAAAGCCCTCATTTGATAGATTTTGTTGCAAGAAAATGAAAAGCGACATTTGCAAAAGCAATTATCAAGGTTAATACTACAAAAGGAGAAAATCTTTCAGTTTTTTTTTAATTTAGATACAAATTGTTGCATTTAAAATTCTCGAAACAAAAATTGCATTAAACAATTTGTGAAACCGTAGGTCGAGTGAAATTTGAGCATTTTGTTTAAGATAATTAGCAATCATTTTTATGTAAATTAAAAAAATTTCTTCAAAATTTTACCTTGAGTGGTAGTTCGAAAGATTATTCAACAATATAGATATATGATTTCGATTTTACCGTATTCGACGGCAAGGTTTTCTTAGTATTAATGCAATATTGGAACTTCCAAAACTATTATTATTCATTTTTAGAACGACGCCGATTTTGCAAACTCTGACGTTTTCGGGACATGTCAGTCACAGTCACTAAGTTGAATTTATTAAAACCAATCGCAATTGCGTGAAACACTACGACATTAAGTGTTTTCAAATACAGTCAATTTTGATTGGCCGTTTGTGACAAATTGACCAATTTCATTGATTCTTTTATTATAGTGTTAAATAATCAACGAAACATGGTTAACTAATATAAAAATTATTTCTTGGCA
The DNA here is from genome assembly GCA_940337035.1 of Agriotes lineatus. Taxonomy (NCBI): domain Eukaryota; kingdom Metazoa; phylum Arthropoda; class Insecta; order Coleoptera; family Elateridae; genus Agriotes; species Agriotes lineatus. The sequence continues at coordinate 41,098 of CALNHX010009281.1, read as the reverse complement.
TCAAAACAGAAACATTTTCTCATGGTTGAGTTTCAAGTATTCAGTTATCTTTAAAAATTTAAATTTTGAAATATTTGCCAACATCTTTAGGAATTTTCAAACGCGCATCTCGACTATTTGCTGTCTATCGTTTAAATATGATTTAAACCATTCCTAAGCAACACTTCTTATACCGTAAAAGTAAGGGTGACGTCGGATGGTGATTGGTCTGTAACTGGTTGAAAATTTTGTTTTACTGTTTGGGCGTAGGTTGGGTTTTGCTATATTGGAGTTGCTCTTTTCTTTTGATGGAAGTCTTGATAGACTCTGCAGCCTCTATAGTTTGCAGGATGGTTGCCCCCGCATAGGGCACACGTTGCGGGGGTATCTCTTGTTTTAGTACAAGTTGATGTGCTATGGTTTTTACCACATTTAACACAGGCATAGGGTTTATAACAATATGTCTTTGTATGTCCATAAGCTTGACATCTCATACACTGGACTGGTTCTATGCGTTTCTTTGGTGGTTCTACTTTGATGCACATGTTTAGTAGGGTTTTTAGTTCGTATATCGTTTTATTGTTGTCTGCGGGTTCAATGTCAATAAAGAATAAAGGTAACGGTGTTTCGTCAGCCCTACTTTTGACATTGTACACATTTCTAATCTTATGGCCCAATCGTTCCAGTTCAGTTTTTATGTCATTACTTATTCTAGCGATCAATTAAATTTTAAAATATGTTTTTACATCCTAAAAAGCCCTCACTTGATAGTTTTTGTTGCAAGAAAATGAAAAGCGACACTTGCTAAAGCAATTATCAAGGTTAATACCACAAAAGGAGAAAATCTTTCAGTTTTTTCTTAATTTAGATACAAATTATTGCGTTTAAAATTCTCTAAACAAAAATTGCATTAAACAATTTGCGAAACCGCAAGTTGAGTGAATTTGAGCATTTTTTTTTAGAGAAATTAGCAATCATTTTTCTGTAAATTAAAAAAATGTCTTCAAAAATTTTACCTTGAGTGGTAGTTCGAAAGATTATTCAACAATATAGATATATGATTTCGATTTTACCGTGTTCGACGGCAAGGTTTTTTAACATTTCTTAGTATTAATGCAATATTGGAACTTCCAAAACCATTATTATTCATTTTTAGAACGACGCCGACGTTTTCGCGAAATGTCAGCCACAGTCACTAAGTTGAATTTATTGAAACCAATCGCAATTGCGTAAATCACTACGACATTAACAGCAGTATTCATAGTCGTTCGCCAGCGGCTCGCCGGCGAGTCGCCGGAGTTTCGTTATGAATAGTATGTTGGCGGCACTGTACGTCTATGTCAAATTCGAGGTTATCAGGTTAGGTTTTCGATCAGTTTTGACAGAAATTGACACAAAATCTAACCTGCTAACCTCGAATTTGACATAGACGTACAGTGCCGCCAACATACTATTCATAACGAAACTCCGGCGACTCGCCGGCGAGCCGCTGGCGAACGACTATGAATACGGCTGTAAGTGTTTTCAAATACAGTCAATTTTGATTGGCCGTTTCTGACAAGTTGACCAATTTCATTGGTTCTTTTATTATAGTGTTGAATAATCACCTAAACATGATTAACTAATATAAAAATTATTTCTTGGGATCAAAACAGAAACGTTTTCTCATGGATGAGTTTCAAGTATTCAGTTATCTTTAAAAATTTAAATTTTGAAATATTTGCCAACATCTTTAGGAATTTTCAAACGCGCATCTCGACTAGTTGCTGTCTACCGTTTAAATATTATTTAAACCATTCCTAAGCAACACCTCTTATACCGTAAAAGTAAAGTTTTTCTAAAAACTATTGGTAAGTTATACATGCAAACGCTTTGGATAGATCTCAACAAATTCTGATTATACGTGTAACTATTGTCTTCCAATGCCTGAGTTACTTGTTGGAAAAAAATAATTTTATGTATTATCGAAAAATGATCAAAGTTATAAATAACAGTTTGAAAAATTGAAAGTGAAATTTAAGCAACTAAATCCAGTCATATAATAGTTATTTATGTAGCAAGGGAGTAAAAGAGGCGTGTTTGACCTGCGGCATCAAAGGTATAGCACGAGATGCAGAGCACCGAGGGCTATAACACTACAAGAGCCAAAGACGCTGGTTGTAATTGAAGTGCACACAAAACTTTATGCACGATCGAAATTTCAAAACGAAAGATTCAGATTATATAAAACGTTGTGAAATGAAAACAGGGCAAATCTTACAATTATCTTAGCTGAATAGTATAGTTGTAACTAGGTATGGTTTTTACGAATAAAAAAGATATTTATCGCCCGAGGACAAAGAAGACCAGCTTTACGCTTGTTATTGATCGATTGTGCATTAAAATATGTTATTAGATGAAAAATCAGTTTAGCACCAAGGGAAACTTTCATATGTAAACGAAGGACTACTATTGACTCCTCAAGGTTTTCCTGTAATTCGTTTGCAAGAACAATTCACATATGTGAGTTTCTAGAATGCTAAAAAAGGGTAAGGGCAAGTTTCTAAAAATTCACATTTTCAATCGATCACATCGCGTGTTTAAAAAACTCATTTGCAGCATGCCATGATCAAATTGAAGTTTGCCATAGCTTGATACATACCCATTGAAGCAAATGAACTACCATAAGTCAGAGAGAACTAAATTACATCTTGACCTTGAACTATTCTCCTAAAAATATAAAAACGACTTAATAAACAATTTTTATTGTCTGTTATGATTAATTCGCAATTGTTTAACATAGGAAGCGCTGAAATGATTTAACTTAAAAAAAATAAATTCAGAAAATAGAAATTTCTATACATATATTTCATACTAAGTTTTCTTGTAAACCCTGAAGAATCTCACCTAACACTGACACTAAATAAAATTTATTGTCGAAATGTGTAATACTTGAAAAAAAGAAATAATTATTTTGGGAGTTAAAAATTTTTTAGGATGCAAATCAAAACAAAAAATCTGTTGAGATTACATTCCTAAAAATTTTAGAAGATTTTTCAGCTAATTTTTAATTTTAAAAAGTTCATTAATTACTAATGGTTTTTTTAAATTAAAAACCATCAGTTGTGTCAAAATTACAATTTAGTGATTGAAAATAAAAGGTCAATTTAATGTTACGTACGTTTCGCTATTTATTATAGCTTCTTTATGACATATTTTAATTAGTTGACACATTTTAAAAATTATGGGACACACATATAAAATATAAAACAAATAATTTTTAATCTAGAAATAAGCAATCAAAGGTTAGACTTGTGAAATTAATAAACCTCCAATGATTTTACCTTTAGTATTGTTTTTTTATTACTATTGGTTTTGGTTTTATTTTGATTGTGAAATGGTTATTTATGTAAAATTGGATTCCAAAACATTTAGTATGTATTGGTTGTTTGTAATTATCTAAAACAAAATTATTTTGTATTAATATTGGATAGATGTTTTAAAATAGAATTTTTAATTAACTTACATTGGTCGGTTGTTTGATTTGTTTTCAAGAATTTGTTTTAAAATATTTCTTTCTCATTAATAAATTTTTGTTTTTGAAGTTTAGTGGGATGGTATGTTTGTATTTTTATCTAATTCAAAAGTATTGAAGGGTTTTCCATTTGGGCCTCGAGGTCCTACTTCTACAATATGTGTTTAGAATTCCATGGTAATTTCCATTTTGTGATATTTTCATTTCTTAGCTTAAGGTGGATTATTTTTCGGGATACTTAAAAATCGATAATGATCTATTTAGCTAGATGGTTGTCTTGTGTGTATTTAGTTTTTGTTAGAAGCTGGAAATTTTTTATATTATTCTATAATGATTTATTTTATGATTTGTTAATTACACTACCTGTATAAGAATCAATCGCAAGTTTCTTGGTTTAGTAATTAATTTTTTTTTAATTAAATTTTTGATGGTTTTAGTTTATTTACTTTGAAGGATCGTTGGTTAGGAATAGCCATTTTTGTTACAAATATACTACTTCTTAATAACTACCCAATTAACTTAATAAATAAAACAATCAATACTAGATTAAAAATTTTACAAAAAGAAACAATCAAAATAACTCTATCAATTTACAACCAAATTTTTTGAACAACGTATTCAATAACATAGAAGAAGGAAAGGAAAAAAAAATTACACTACAATACCTTATATTCCCTGTTTATCCGAAAAAATTGAAAAAGAATTAAAAAAATATATTAACACAGCCTTTAAAAATCATAATACACTCCAAAATTTTTTTTATAAAAACCTAAAAAATAAAACAGACAAAAACTTAAAATCACATCTCATATACCAAATTGACTGTAACAATTGCAATGCAACCTATATAGGACAAACAAAACAATATCTCCAAAAAATAATTTATCAACATAAGCAATCAATAAAAGAGAACATGCTAACACCAAATAAAAATAGTATTCGCTGATCATGCAATAAATAAACTACACAATTTCAACTTAGAAAACCCCAAAATTTTACACAGTGAAAACCATTAAAAAAAAAGATTACTTTTGGAAAGTATCGAAATAAAAAAATCTCCAAATGCAATAAACTATAAAACAGACACAGAAAATTTACGACAATATTTTCAATGTTAATTCAAAATAAAAATATAATTATCCCTTGCATTTTCATCAACATACCTTCTTTAAACTTTACTATTTTATTTTTAAATTTTTGAAAGCTAACAATTTTCTTCATAAACAAATTATTGAATCAATTTTAAGAAATTTCCTAATAATGCCTTTGTTATTTTAATCACTGGCACTTTAACTAATGGGGACTAAATTTAACTAATGAAATAACAGAAAGCAATATGGCCAAGTAAGAAATATCAGCTCCTTGTCAATTTCCATTTTAAATTAACAATAAAAACGACAAAAAGCAAGTAAGCATAAAATAAAAACATTAATATAATACTAAATATGTTCTAAATTTTAATTACAGCATTTTAAAGCGAGAAAAAATCCCAACGAGCCAAACACCAAAAAATAAAAATAATACGAGACCAGGCTACAGACAAACAAAAATGGATATTCCTAACCAACGATCCTTCGAAGTAAATAAACTAAAACCATCAAAAATTTAATTAAAAAAAAATTAATTACTAAACCAAGAAACTTGCCATTGATTCTTATACAGGTAGTGTAATTAACAAATCATAAAATAAATAATTATACAATAATATAAAAAATTTCCAGCTTCTAACAAAAACTAAATACACACAAGACAACCATCTAACTAAATAGATCATTATCTATTTTTAAGTATCCCGAAAAATAATCCACCTTAAGCTAAGAAATGAAAATATCACAAAATGGAAATTACCATGGAATTCTAAACACATATTGTAGAAGTAGGACCTCGAGGCCCAAATGGAAAACCCTTCAATACTTTTGAATTAGATAAAAATACAAACATACCATCCCACGAAACTTCAAAAACAATAATTTATTAATGAGAAAGAAATATTTTAAAACAAATTCTTGAAAACAAATCAAACAACCGACCAATGTAAGTTAATTAAAAATTCTATTTTAAAACATCTATCCAATATTAATACAAAATAATTTTGTTTTCGATAATTACAAACAACCAATACATACTAAATGTTTTGGAATCCAATTTTACATAAATAACCATTGGATCTTATCCAAGTTTCACAATCAAAATAAAACCAAAACCAAAAGTAATAAAAAAAAACCAATAGTAAAGGTAAAATAATTGGAGGTTTATTAATTTCACAAATCTAACCTTTGAATGCTTATTTCTAGATTAAAAATTATTTGTTTTGTATTTTATATGTGTGTGTCCCTTAATTTTTAAAATGTATCAACTAATTAAAATATGTCATGAAGAAGCTATAATAAATAGCGAAACGTACGTAACATTAAATTGACCTTTTATTTTCAATCACTAAATTGTAATTTTGACACAACTGATGGTTTTTATTTAAAAAAACCATTAGTAATTAATGAACTTTTTAAAATCTAAAATTAGCTGAAAAATCTTCTAAAATTTTTAGGAATGTAATCTCAACAGATTTTTTGTTTCTATTTGCATCCTAAAAATTTTTTAACTCCCAAATATCAGAGCTGTACAAACATTTAATAAAAATAATTATTTTATTCATGTAAAGCATATATGAAACCAAATCATATGATATACAAAATAATAATACATTTGCTTGAGTTATTTGATAAACAATTGAATGAATGTCTCATATAAATTTTCCAGAACGTTCTAAATGAACTACTTGCAACACATTCTCTTCCATAATTTACTGGGCGCATGAAACCCTGTCACACTCAAAGGATAAAGTTTTAATGCTCGCATTAAAAGCAGGAAATACAGGAAAAACGCAATCATTACTTCCTGTAATAAAATGTTATCAAATCAAACTTCAGGATAGAAGTTATTACGATCCTACCTAACCCAGACTGATTATTCGCGTGTTACAAAGCTCGGCTTAATGCACAAACCCATTTGGAATATCGCTCATGGTCATCACGGAAAATGAGCCATATTCAGCATCCTGGAATATTAAAAAGCCGTTTAGTATAGTTCCGTCTGTTGGAGCTTCCCATCGTTTCTGTGTTTGCAAGATGTGCTGTTCAAAGTACCCTCCTACCATAGTGTCCACCGTGTACGCCCTAGTATTTGGCACCCTGCTGTACCAAATATTCTTCGCCAAAGCTCTCTATGTACGTATCACACACCCTTCATTAAAAATAGTTTTAAAAGCACGTTCCCTTTTGCATAGGTGGTCGGCCCGGCCAACGTGAAAATTGTTAGCATAAATCTCTGCCCTAACGTGGAAACCAAAGTCTCGATGAACCTGAATATTTCAGACTACAATGAGACGGCCCAGCTGATCACCGGGAACTTTTACTTCCCTTTCCTGATCGATAACGATTTTAAAATTACGCTGCGTGGAATGAGACTCGAGGACGGGGAGTGGATTGCCGATAAAACTTACATAAACAACAAGACCCTGTGCAAAATCCTGGACAATTACATCTGGGAAATGGTGGCCCACACCTCCAACAAGCTGCAAAGCGACAGCATCTGCCCCATTGTTGGGGGACTGTACCACATTAAAGATTTCTCCCCAAATTTCAATAAGATCCAACTCCCCGCTGAGATGTTCGGACACGTGAAATTTTTACTGCAGATTCAGACCTCTAACGAAGTTTACGTGTGTCAGGAATTGGAATTCGAAAATTCCCTCAAGCACCGCGATTTGCTCTAAAGCAATTTTGTAGCGTTTGTGAGTTTGTTCGTAATTATACGGTGAGTTGTTTTTCCTGTAATGTTATTTTAAATTGTGTAGAAGCAATAATAAATACTGTGGATAAAGTATGGTGTATTAGTTTCTATAGTAAAAGTATGTAATACTGGGTACAGCAGTAACAAAAAAGTGACATCTAAGAAAACCTCGGTTTTGACATTAATCTATTACAGTGTCTGCAAAAAATTAACTAACATCTTGAATAAAACTGTTGCTTCGTACAAATTTAAAATTCTACATAGTGATTGCTATAAATGGCTCCTCAATTCGGTTTTCAATATAACATTTGAAAAATATCAGAATCAGTTCTGTTACTACGTTGTGTAAATAATTTTAACCACTATTACATATCGTTACAGAAATGTGAAACCATCAGAGCATTAACGAAACAATTTTATCTCTTCATCTAAAACTTTTGACAATTTCATAAAACTACATTCCAAACTTCTGTTCCGCAATAAAATACTGATATACATATATTTATTTATACGTGTTATCTATCCAGTGTTGTTTTTTTATAGTAATTCGTAATTAAACCAATACATTTACCACGCTTAAGGGAGGTAAACGTTTGCATAAATAGGGATCTGGAAACGCTTCTCTGAAGGTATACAACTATTTGGTGTTCTTAGAGGTGATGCGATTTTAGCGTACCTATAAAACACTAGATGATGTAAAAGCGAACTGCATATAAAATACTTGAAAGAAATTATAACTAAGAAAATATTTTAATAGGGTAGCAGCTCAGCGCTGACATTCATGTCATTTTTTAATTGATCTACCACTTTTATTGAAAATTATTGGGATCTTTTCATGTAAAGTTGTGAAATCTAAAACGTGGTATAAAGGAGCTGAGTATCAAGGCTTAAAAATCACAAAAAAATTAAGGTTGACTACCCTCACTTTTGCCACTTTCGGGAACATCATTATTAACATTTGCCCTTAATAAAATATACATTTCATTGGTAGCTTTTATTTTTTTTTAGTTCTCTCGCCTTAGGCAAAGAAAGTATTCCAATCGGGAAAAAATCACCTTTCAAGTTTTCTTCAGGTCTTCTCGTTTTAGGGTCCCCAGTAACTAAAATGCTGTTTTCTCAATTCCGTCTGTCGATCTGTCTGTTCAACCTACAGCTCAAATATAATTTCTTAGAGAAAAAGGATACTTCTTATGCCGATTGCTCAAAAGTGAATATACTTTGGATCAAATATATACATGGTGTGAACCTTAAAAATGAATGAAAAAAAGGACTTTCAAAACGTGTTGTACACGTAGTTTTTTTCCATAGTGATCTCTTGTAACTCGAAATTCAGTCGAAAAAGACGTTGCGTTAAAAAAAGTGGTACTTTCAATACGACTTTCCATTAAAAAAAGACGACTTTCATGATTACTATAAAAAAATTACAGTTTTACGCTTGAAAACTGCTAGATGTGTGATTCAGTACATGAAGAGTGAATATTTTTCTTTGACATTTAAAAAAAAATTGCGAAATGCCACATGCGACGGAAGTTTCGTGTAAAACCACTTAAGTACATATTTTTAATTTTTATTGAACGGGCTTCAACTGCTTAGATTATTAACACGATAACAACTATTACTATATAGAATTATAATACATTTACTAATTTACTTATACGTAAAAATTTTAGTATTTACTATGGATTGTGAAAATCTTCATCAGTATTTGGCATTTGATTCTTTTCCTTTTTCTTGAAAGTTCTTACATTCAGCGGTACATTGCAAGTGTTGGATTTAGGTTAATTGCTGTTCTATAAAATATTTTTGTTATATTCTAAGCAGTTGTTTTTCATGAGAGGAGAATAATCATATATCACTGATATTTAAGGTATTCCACCTCATTAACTAAGCGTTTTTGACTCCTGTTAGTCAGAACATTCGGAAATTTATGAGTAAGTACAATTCTGAATTACCCTACAAATAGTAGATTAATTATTAACAAATAAAACATAAACAACAACTTTAAATGATTTAAATTAAGTATTTCTTTCTGTTAAGCCCTTTAAATTTTTTTATATATTTTGTTTTCACATTTACGTAAAGTACAAGAGGAGCATGCAATTTAATACAAATCCATTTTTAGTTATCCTACCTTCGGAAATACATATCTGCTTTTTGTACACATTTTTTTGTTAAAATGTGCTTTCATTAAAACATTTCTAATTCAGTTAAGAACTTTAATATTTAATTTTTGACAACTTTTTCATTTCTATTGGGATAAAAGACATGTAATTATATTTTATCGGTTGCAGGATATTAAGCCTTTGTTTACATATACAGAAGTAGGCTGGTAACTAAGTCATAACTTATCTATACGGTAATAGTCCATTACCGTACAAATGCAACCATTACCGTGCATGGCAAATAATTAACTATTGAACAAACCACGGATGTTAAGAATCATACACAACATTTGCGGCAGTTATGATACTCATAACATTCCTAGATAGCTATTACAAACTATTATGCAATTGAAGTTCAATGCTAAACTAATAACACGCGTGTAGTGCTTGCCTGCGTGCCACATTTTCATCGCGTCGTAACGGTATTCTACATAGTGCCACTATAAATAAATACGTAAGGTAGCGCTCTTAGCCAAGTCGGTAAAACTTGTGGATAGAAATCGGGTGCCTCCGAAAGCGCAGACTACTACTACCGACTACAATGTTTTTTTGCGAATAAATGTATTTCGCATAACTACGTGTTTCCTTTTACTGTTTCAGTATTATTAGAAACATTAAGATATGTCTACTTATTGTACACATAATTTTGAACACACTTTAATCGTTATGTATTCGATCTAGCAAAAGTTGGACTCTTTCTTGTTTAAAGACGTTAAAAGATTGTCTTCTGTAACTTCTTTATTTCCAATTAATTAATTTTTTTTTAATTGGAATAAGGCCATGCGATGGGTTAAGTAGCTAGTTAGTAATTATTAAATATACTGTTATATATTATCTAGAAGTTTTCTTATAAAGAGCTGGGATAATATTATGTGTCAACTTTACCACAATTTGCGTAATGGAAACACTTTTTATATACATCGCTAATCTACGCATTGATACAAAACTGAGTTTCTATCTACTACTTCCTACATAGTTCAATGCAGACTTGCACGGCCGATGTTCATAATGGTAGATCTTCCGGGTTATGCCGTAGCCGTCGATTAAAATTTTTTTTTTCCTGCCCATGCAGTTAGCTTCTTCAGAAGTTTTCTGAAGGCTGATGATGCTGCCTTCTGCAACTGGTTATACACCGAGGAGTCGTTACGGTTGGCTGCTCTTGTAAATCTTGTATGTTATAGGGAAATCCCTAGAAATTATTATAAATCCGAATAATTTCAATCGAGAAGACGGTTACCGCCTTAGTAACACACGAAAGGTAGCTCTGAAAAACCAATCAAACCATAAACAAGTTTCACGTGAGTAACCAAACCGAAAAACGACAAGTCCCAATAACATACAAGATTTACATGAGCAGCTAACCGTAACGAACCCTCGGTATATAACCAGGAGCAGAAAGCACCATCATCAGCCTTCAGAAAACGTTTGAAGAAGCTAACTGTATGAGCAGCGAAACGTCAAGTTTAAATCGACGACCGCGGCATAACCTGGAAGAACCTACTATTTCTTCGTACATGTTTTTACACAAAAGTAAATTTTTAATGCATTTTGAGCTATGCAAATGACACAAGTGTGTTATTGTGTAAAGTTAACCTCTTTAAGTCTTAAGTATGACGAACAGTTATTTACAGCATTAAATCTCATTAGTACTAAATGTTCTGTGCCAATAATTGAACAAACGATGTGTCATTGCGTTATGTCAAAAATTAAGTACAATTGAACGATCCCCACAAGGTGAAATAATGGAAAAGTAAAAACTCAAATGGAATATTTAATTGTGCTTTCAAATAGAATAAAAATGGTACAGTATGAAAAACCAAACGTAAAAAATAGTTAGTTTAAACAAATTCATGAACCTGCAAGCAACATTAATTACTAACGGGCGAAACAAAGGAATGATATTAGCAAATAATGATCCACAAAAGCACACTAGCAAACATATTAAGCTGGTCGCGGATAAGTAACACCACCGTCGGATGTTGAAACGTTACTTGTTCACAAATAGTGAAACGCTAATTATTAACCAGTGGGTTTAATTAAATCAGGGCGTCGTTTTCCTTCTAGCCACCAGCACCGTGAACTATTTGTCGTTGATTTTAATTAATCACTAAAACAGAGACACAGTTATTGCTGAAGAAGCAATTTAATCTAAGTTTGAAAGAATATGCAATTACTAAAGCATATTCAAGTTTTATAGTTAACAGAATTTAATAGTACATGTTTCAAACGGTAAAGAATGAAGCAAAAAATTAGACTACATTTTTCACCTTTTTATTATTTTTGATTAATTTCTTTATTAGGAATATGTATTATAGCAATTAGATTTACGTTGGCACATTTTACAGCAATATTCCTAAAAATGATTGATACACTCACTTAGAATTTATAAACTTTCCCATAAAATAATATCTATTTGAGTCAAATATTAAAAAAGAATTGCAATGCGGACACGAATTGAATTAGATCTTAGGACCTGTTAAATACCGCAATGCAAAATTGTTTAAAATAAAGCGCCAGGTTATTTTCGTCTGCAGTGTAATTACTTTCGGTCTCACTGTTTGTCTTCTTAAATGAATTAACTTTGTTTAGTCGCGGTTCCCATTCAGCATGAAAATTTAGAAGTTTTTTAAGGTAAAATGAAACATTAAATACTATATACCCCTTTAATTTCTTTAGAAATAGCAATTGCTTTTATTGGCCCAGCAAAACTGAAAATATCTCAAACGATTCATGCTGCCACAGCTGGGCAAATTACTTTTAAAAAGTAATTCATTACTAATTACCAATTACCACCGAATGCAGTAATTTAATTACCAGAGATTCAATTACTCACAGGAAATAGTAATTCAATTACCAATTACTTAGTAATTGTAATAAATTGTACAACATCAATTACTTTTTCAATTACTTTCAATAAAAATTATTGTTATATAGCCTACGTAGTTTTATTTAGTAGAACATTCGTGCAAGTTGCAACTATCATTAGTGTCGTGTCGATTCGTATTCGTAATCTAAAAATGTTTAATTTTTATGTTTTGTTAACTATAGTAACCTACATACTCTTTCACTTTTAAAGGTTTTTTGATAATTAAATCTTGTAGCTACATGCACCGTTTACCAAAACCAAAAGTTTTTAGTTTGTTTTGATGTAAGATATAAGTAAATAAATAATTTCAAAGATAACAATTATACAGGGTGTCCCAAAAAATGGGACATCGATTTGGCATAGATTCCTTAGGTTATAATAAACCGATTATACCTACTATACCTTAGTACAAAGTCCCTTCAGTAAGAAGGTATAGGGACTTGAAAGTTCAAATTTATATATTGTTTTTGTATTCGTTTCCACATAGATTATCACTGAAGTTGAGCTTTTTATCACGATTGCGAATTTAGTTGCCGAGGCCCGTAGGACTAAAGCAGATAAATCACACGAGGGATAAAAAGGAACTTCCAGTGCCGAGGGGTACCTACTTTGTTTTTTTTTAAATCGAGAAATCGCGAAATTACAACATTTTAACCAACTTTTGTAAGTTATGTTGACGTCGGTTGACGTTTACCTATCGCCCAGCCGCCTATAAAAAGTCGTAAAACAGTGGATTACTTTACTGACCATTTCTCGTACTTTATTTAACGATTTCGACGTTCTTCACTGCCGATTTGAAAAAAAATTTTTTTTGAATATCAAGTAATGTCGAATTTTATTTTGGCTAGCTTTTGTAATTATATTAGAAAAAATAGCACGCTGAATATGTTATAAAAGTAATTTTTCCATGTTCGCTTTGCATCCCTCGCTCGGAAATTAAACGTTGAAAAACTCTCACTTTTCTTAACTTGTAGAACAATCTACTATTAAGTAAGCCAAACATGAGGCTGAATGACGAAAATATGCAACTTACCTAAGTATACAGGGTGGAGCATTGGATTTTTTAATTGTTTGACAGCAAATTTCTATTTAGATTTTGTAGAAGAACACTAAGTGGTGATTCAATTGGCGCAACTTGAAAATTTTTTGTTGGCTCAGTTAGAAAATACTTTTTTACTCCTATATACGTAAGTAACATTTTTTGTCGCCTGTTAGGGGTTTCCTGAAAATATACGTTTGGTTCCCTGGTCGGTTTTCAATGGCAGTGGGAGAGAATATAATACATTGACTGCCGTTGCCGTTAGAGACGGCAGGCAATGTGATTAATAATAAATCAACTAAACTCCTGGTTTTCATATTTAAATATTTTTGAATGCAGCTGAATACAAGAGATAGTATCAACATAAAATGTAAAAGTGTTGTATGTATAACTCTGGACTAAAACGTCATTTCCTCCCTTGCATGATTACAATTGATTAGGTACTGTTCTTGTTAACGCTGGAGAGTTAAACTACATCCGCGGGAGGGAATAATGCATTTTCCTCCCTAGTACTACAAATCGCTATGAAAAATGTGTTAGGTAACTTTTTAAATTTTAAAACAAAATATGAATTTGGTGTTGATCAGGGACTGTTGAAAGTTGACAGGTGACTGATAAACCTAGTTGAAAACCGCTGATTGAAATAAGAATTTGTACAGCAGATACAAAAAGAAAATACATTTGCTCAATCACGTAACAATGAAGTCATTTTTACATTCAAGAGACCATGTGTTCAAAAAGAAATTACATAAGGGTTGGCCTTGGTAAATAAAACTAATTTCGACAGCAAGCTTTAGAGATAACAATTTTTAGAATTTTAATCACAATATCAGCGTATAATATAAACTTATGATAACAACAACAGTGATGACAGTTAATAAATTCTAAAGCTTGCTCTTTACATTACTTTTATATATATTGTTTTTGAACACACCGTATAAGAAACGTCAGAACATACTTATTTCATGAAATTACTGTCAACGGTCCACAATTAAATTGCTCAGGATGCTTTCATATTTTTACTTCAAATTTCAAAATCTTATCAACATCTTTAATAATACCTATTTATTTTAGTTTAGGGCAATAAAATATTTGAAATTACGTAAATTTGGTCACTATGCACTATTATTTTAAAAAACTAAATGGAATTTTGTGTAAAATCATTAAGAAGCCAATATTTGAGTGCCTTGTAATTAGTATGAGGGTTGCGGGTTTTGTATGTTTCGTCCGTCAACGCAGCACCCTGTATAACGTAAAAAAGTAATGTTGGATGAGGTGATGTGAGGTGAGCGGAATTATAAGAAAGTCATGGTTTTTATAAGAAACTATTTCAAATTTATAATAATAATCGAAGGTAACATATTGCAGCAGTTTGTAAAAAATATGCACTATGTGCCAGTATGCAAGCAGCATATAAGCATTACAAGGCAAGAAAGCGACAAAGAATGGATAACTTACAAAATGTGCAATGCAAGAATGCGGTAAACTTATACGGCGTTTTTAAATTGAATTAGTGCCATACCCCATACTGCATTTTTGAGTCAACCAGGCATGCAATTTAGCAATTAGGTACATCTTATTTATGTGCTTTACGCTGTTTAAATGTTGTTATCGGATTTTGTCCGTTTAGTTCAGTTCCTCACGCAAAAACGTAATTTTCTGGACTTAACACCTGTTACACTTGCACGGCAGTATAACCCTACGTTAGTACATCGTTTAAAACAAGCAAATTGAAATGAATAAATAATTATTATGAACCAATACCGTCTAATGAAGCTATTTTAAATTTTATTTTTACCGTAGGTATTGTAATGTGTAATGTACTTACCGCAAATATATTTTTAGCATCTTACACTTAGCGTCTCTCACAATAAATATTAATGTCACTATTGCAAGCTACAGATCACATCTACATACACGCACCAATGCTTGTGACGCGTCGTACAAAATACAAAAGTTGTTGTTATTCGACTCTTTAGAGGAAATAATAAATTAGGCCTATATTGCTTGGGGAAACCCTATTGCGATTTGCTTAATATGTAACTTAATAAGACCTTATCTTATTTCTTTGCGTTCTGGAGATTTGGCACCCAATCGAGGTCAGTAATTCGGGAATTAAAATACCGCAAAGTAATTCAATTACCTCGAGTAATTTCAATTACCACAAGTAATTCAAATACTTGTAAAGCAATTTAAATACTTTAAAGTTATTTAATTACACATAAGTAATTGAGAAACTGAATGTAGTAATTAATTACTTTCAAAAAGTAATTTTCAAGTACTTTTTAACAAAAATCGTAATTCCGAATTACAATTACCGCATTTTGAAAAATAATTCAATTCCAAGGCAAATAAACAAAAAGGAATTTAATTAAAAAGTAATTAATTACGTTCTGCATGCAGCGATCAATATTTGCTTCATTACTTTTGCCTATATATAATTTTGAATTTAGTTTAAAGTCATGACACAGCCACAAGCCAAAGAAAAAAATGTTTTTTAATACACAGAAATACCACGCGTTCATTTATTAAAATGTAGGTGCTGCTACATTTCCAAAAATTACTGTAAAATAATTATGATTGAATGCGTGTTCAAAGTTTTGTGAGTATAACAAACGTTTGTCTTGCAAAAGAGATATTCTGTCTAAGTTAGCGGGAGCGGCAAAAATTATCAAAAAATCCATAAAATATCCAGTGATCACTATTTAGTTAACAATGTAGGTAATAAATACAAAACTATAAAGGTTGTTGTTATATCTCACAAACAAAACATACACTTAAATGTAAATACCAACAATCTATTTTAGTTATAAATTACTACAAATTTTGCTGGAAATCTTTTTATATACCTCTAGTAATAAAAAAGGTATAGCGAAGTAAAGTGAAAATTTGCATAATTTTATATTTTTGCATTTACCTAAACACGCTGCATAAAATAAAAATCTATTTACGTTTTAAAATGCCATATTTTTTAAATTTTTGTTGGTTCACATCTATTTTTTGTGATATCCAAGAGAGTAGTATCTATTTACGGTTCAGGTGGCAAAGGAGTTCAATAACATGAAATCGGGCAATGGTCTAAGTCAGGGGTCGGCAACCTGCGGCCCGCGGGCCGCATGCGGCCCTTTGCAACTTTTTGGGCGGCCCGCCAAAGCACCAATATAACTTTAGAAAAAATCAACAAACTTAGAGCGTAAGCGTGCTGAAATGTGGCCGGTGACAAAAATGAGCGACAAACAGAAGCATAGCGGGAAACCTATTTTACTGCGCAAGTTTAATCCCCACTCCCCAGCGAATACGACGTCTCGCTTAGCAAGTGTAGCATTCTTTCTAGTGATGGGCATAATCGGATGATTTCAATAATCGGAATGTTCCATTTCGGAATGTTTATAAAATCGGAATATCATCCGATTATTTTACATTCCGTAAATGCAAGCAAGGGAAAACGAGCGAAATAACAACAAGCGGAAGGAAGATGAAGTGCGTGCAAATTTACGATGAGAGCACTCGCCGTCGCGCCTTAAGCCCTTATCTGCGTTGGCATCTATTGTTTGGGTTTGTAGGACGGTCAGTAATAGCTATTTACGTTAATAGACCGGTAGCAACATTTTTATGGCCGTGCCAATACTTTACAGGTCGAACCGTAGGGCGAGACCTGTATGGTTGGCAAGGCCATAAGAATTCTACCGGTCGTGTATCGTGTAAGATTTTTTAGGATACTGCATTGGTAACTAGCGTTTACATTGTTACAAACGAGTCCGGTAGATAAAATTTACCGGCCTAGACCAGTAGTAGTTCTATTACTACTGGTCTAGGCCGGTAAATTTTATCTACCGGACTCGTTTGTAACTATGTAGACGCTAGTTAGCAATGCAGTATCCTAAAAAACAATTTATGAGTTTGAGTCGCGCAGTGGGATATGAGGAAATAAAATATTTTTTCAAATTATTACAGTAGTTTACGTTAATAGACTTTCGGAAAATGGTAGTGATATTTTAAAGTTTAATAGCACATAAAGTACATAATAGATAGTATAAAACAATACTTGAATTTGAAGTCTGTAGGTGTACTATCTAATAATTAATCTACGAAATACCACTGCCATTAGTGCCATTTACGTATCATACACGTGCGCACACGGCGCGACCCGTCGACATTCGCCAACCAGCATATAGCAGTCAAGTGAGTCAATACAACATTCCGTATTCCGTTCAGTTCAAATTGGCATTTCGTTTTCTCATTTTGTGTACCGAATAGTAAAATAATCGAATTTCGAAAGTTCCGAATTTTGTGCACCGAACAGTAAAATAATCGAATTCCGAAAAGTTCCGAAATAATAGGAACCTTCCGATTTTTTGAAAAATCGAAAACTTTCCGAATATTCATTCCGGATAGGCCCATCACTAATTCTTTCATTTCGCCAGTTTGCTACTGTATGTTCACATGTGCGTTCATGTTGACAGCCGTATGACGTTTCACTACAATATTTTATATTTTTTATATTTATATATTTTATATTTACATGTTTATACATATTTAATTGGAATTGTATTTTCTTTTTTTTTCCCTTTTAAGAATTGTAAAATTTTTGTTCTCTAACATTATTGTTATTATAGCATGTCAATAAAAAATAAATTTTTTCTATATTTATTTTTAATAATATTTATACTCGTATATGATATAAAAGCACTATTTAAGTTACATTTGAATGTGCGGCCCGCATAAAAAAATTTATTTTGAAAATGGCCCGCCGTCCGAAAAAGGTTGCCGACCCCTGGTCTAAGTAGTAAAGAGCAATTAGTAAAGCCTCCGAAATTTTAGTTTGTGAAACCATCAAAGTTAAAATATAAATTCCATAATTGTCCATTCAAATTGTAGAAACCCATTTTTCTTCGCTTCCTATTTTCTCTCGATAACAGGAGTATATTAATTGTCTGTCGATAGTCTTCATTTCCTATACAATTCCATCATTCCAACTTTCCGTGGTTCACTATTTCTTTAACAACTGTCGCAACTAGTCGTTAATATGAATTTTCTAACACAAGCTTCTATTTTCATTATAATGCTGCTAATCGCGCTAAATGATGTTTTTAACGATATCCTCATGAAAAAAGTTTTGGTATAATGAGATTGAGCCGGTGACGCAACAAATTATTAAATGTGTAAGGAATATTTCCTCTTGTCAGATAGATGTGTTTGTAGAGTATTGTGATTATTTGCCAGAATATTATTATTCTGTCGAATGCTTTCAGGTCTACTTCTAGTATTTGTAGTACATATTTACTAAATTACATACTCCACGGTCCACCCAATTTCACATCAATAATGCAGAAAAATGTGTTGTGTATTTTCTTACGTGTAACCTCAATATAGACAAAGTGACAAGTATAGAATCACTTGTGGCCACACATTGTACAGAATGTGTGTAAGATATAGTTATTTGTTTCATTAGTACAAAAAATGCATGATTTCGGGACAAGTAAGACAGATCGCCGGACGACGCCCAACGGCGTCCGACGAGTCTTACGCGTCCCGAAAACGCTTTTTTTTATGCGAATGAAACATACGATTTTTTCTTCAAGTACTCATAAATTCGGTAATGTGACTTATTATTTAGAATCAAACATTGTAGGTTATATTGTAGAACTGCCATGGTGCAAATAAACAATCACTATACGGAGAAATTAAACAACAACGACGGCGATTGCCGAATATTGACGAAGCGTTTGTTTTTTATTTAAAATTTGCCATGTAAAACCCTATCTTGCGTCCATTTTTGTACTAGTGCAAATATGAATCGAAAAGTGTGCAGTTGCCAAGGTAATTGGTGAACATCCCGAAATGACTTACTTTTTTTTCAAAATTATTCGACAATATGGCGTCTTATTCGTGTGGTTGGAGAAAAAAAAATTCTATCATGACCAGGTACTTAAAAGTTTTAAACAAAAAGTCATTTTGATTTGTAAGAAACGGTAAGGACTTGGAAATATATATTTACAGATTATTTTAAGATGTAATAATAGTATAGTTTGTTATCTCAATTAATTCGTTGGCCAAAACTTTCAGAAAACTACTTAATATACACTCGGGTACAATTGCCGGTCGCTAGCTCAGACGAAGCGTCTTTAAAGTTCTTTAAAATAGTTAACGTTAGAAACAAAACAAAGAGATGCTTAGAGCGCCAACGAATTTTTATTAAGTCTCGACAAGTGTACCCAGGGGTTCAAAACGAGAATTCATAAACTCAATTAGTACATACAAAAAATTCCCTGAAAGAGAGACTTCAAATAACACAGGTGGCTATAACGAAATCAGGCCCACATATCACAGTATAATCACAAATTTTGATTCGCAGGTAGACATAAATTGTTTGTGCTGGTATCTCAGTATAATCACAAATTCTGTAGTTGACATAAATTAACAACTATAACTATAGGCCGACAAATTACGAGGAACCTTCAAAAATGCATAAAGTGTAATACATACTTACAAGTACACAATGATACAATATCATCGCACACATTAAAATCAGGCAAGGATTTGCAAGGCGATGGTGTCTACTCCATCGATTGGGAGGAAACGTTTTGCGTGCTTCCAGATACAAAGCTCTCGGAGAGAAAGGTATACTCCCAAGGTCACGTCGGTGATCCATAGATCAAAATTCCTGAACGAAGATCGAAGCGACAGAGCACTGGTCGTCAGTAGATGTTTAAAATAAGGGGCGATTTTAACATAAACGTAAGTTCCGTAATCGGGTTCCTTCCTGCGGTCTAAGAAATTCACGCCGCAGTGGTGAAGAGGGCCACGACTAGAGATAGTACCGGCCAAGATCATGCTCTAAGCGACATTCCGCATCCAAATGTTAAAGCCTTTGCAAACTCCCCTAACGGCTCCTCGCTGACTGCTATAAGGGGAAAAATAGTCCACGATAGAACTGTGGTGAAATTAAATACAGCCCAAAGAAGGCTTCCTACTCACCACGTGCGAATAAGGTACACCAGCAAGCGTAAAACCCGCCGACAATGGCGTTGAAATTAAAGTTTCCTAAATTATGGTTCAGGAATTGAAATCCGCTGAAAGGCGTAGGCTACCATCACCCAGAAATTAACTACATGCCCATAAATTCACTAAACACTTTTAGTGATGCTTACACCGGCTTCATTCTGTACACGCAGGCAAGGCGGAAAAGAAAGCTAAGGAAACAAACTCGACCTTTTACCCTGCTCTGTAAACCAAAAGTAGGCGTAGCACAAACGCGCGAAATATGAACTGAGTACCATAGACCTTAAAATCGAATAGATGCGCAACTGATGCGTAACAATAGGGGCTAAACATATCGAAAGCAGTTAGATGCGCAATTAAATCGTAGGAAGTTTAAGCACATTAACTTTGTTGTAAATAACATCTCTTTTCAGTTATTTTACTAGTCTAAAATACCAAATGTTACAGTTAGTTATCCAGAGGAACAGAAAATGAAATAAAATATGTATATGACATATAAGCTAAAGCTGTAATAAGAAAAGGAAGAAACTTAAAATTTGGAGTAAATATATTAAAAATATGTTTGTGCCCTGAGGTTATAAAAAATCCACAAAATCTTGCTGTTTATAATTAGGATAAATTTTCAAAGACTTGTATCACTAAATGACGTAATTTTCTAGTTCCTAGGTACTTGACGGTAATTGCAAGGAAATTTTGTATATTTCCTTTGTTCTGAAAATGTATACTATTTATTTGTATTAAAATGTTGCTTAGATACTAAATCTAATCAAATGTCAAACATAGTGAAATATAGGGTTCGACAGAATGAAGTAGGCATTTAAAAGCAAGCCTTATTCAGCAACGTTTGAACTTTCAATTGAAAATCAAATAACATGGTTCAGAAAAAGTATGACCATTTTAACTTTTGGTAAGTTATATTTTTGAAAAATTACGTCCCTAAAATGGCCCCCTCTGTGTTCTTGGCATTGTTGAAGTAACATTACCCGCTGCAACATTACATTCGGGATCGTGTCAGCCTCTCCTCTAAAGTTTTTACACGATGAGTAAACGCTTTTGATTCCTTTAAAAACCCACAAGCCGTCAAATCTGGCAAACGCGAAGAACAGTTAATGTCCTCAAACCTCGAAATAATACGACCAGGAAACATTCTCCGTACAACTGTCATAGATTTCCTAACAGTGCTGGAAGTGGCTTCGTCCTGCCGAAATCATATTCGACCCATACCAACATATTTATTGCGAAGTTGTTGCCGGATATGTTGGTATGATTACTGTAAAAACTAGCATGCTAACAGTTCGCTGGTGTCAAGGCAGAGTTGGTGAACGAATGAAATGACCGGAACTGAATTACTGACTGGAATTGTTTTTTGTATGATTAACTTGAAAAGAGGCTTCCACGAATGGGGCCCCCAGTTAATCCGCTGCGAATTCCGGTTCAATGGGATTGCCGGGAACTGCCACTTAATAACCCTTGACTTGGGTTCAGTTATTTGTTGGAGTGAAACAAGACTTAACAAACACGAGTATATTGAGTAACAACGATTACAAACGTCACTGATGGACCGATGGTTTTTTACAATAGCTTCAACTGTTATGACACGCTTGGATTGGCCACGCGAAAATAGCGAATTGCGCGTAACCGTCACACAAAACAACCTGGAAACGTCTTTACCAGGGAGCTAGACCGACCGCAAACCAGCACAAAGCATAGCTGAACTTGCTTACTCGAAATTCTGAATCTAACTGAAGCTGAATTGACAATCAGCTGAACTCGCAAATTCAACAAGGAGGGGAAGGCTCAAACACTATTGGCTGAGGCGATCCTGCGTAGCCAATCGGAGCGTCGCACGTTGTTTAGGAATAAATGCTTATTTTAAGAAATCTTAATGCTAAGCTCTCTCAATGAGGCATTGTATTGAACGAAATCCATAAACACATGAGTCCCAAATACGCTAAGTCGGCTTAAGTATTATTAGAAAGTGTATCCATCCGCTTAAAAGCCATTAAGGGAAGCTTACAAATTCCTTTCCAATATTAACAGATGCAAACAAATACGGCAAGATGCAAATTTGACTTTACCACGACCTTTGAATGAGATAGAACAGTTATGACTTGAATTACATGAATAATTATAAGCAAAAAGGTTTTGATGCACGCATCTGTGTGAATCAAACAGGAATCGACTGGCCGGAGTCGAATGACCGCGTTTTACCTCTGGTTGTGCTTATATTTTGCTTTATGCAATTGGGTCAGTAGATGATTTATTAGCTCCCTGACGTGTCCCTTGACTGCGTTGGAACTTCTTGCAAGTAAATGTGCTAACTGTCATTGTCCAGGAAGTTATGTCATCGAGAGGATTTATAACGCCTTCGCTTACTTGCCCGAGTGTTCCGGAATCGCTTGGTCTGCGAATGGGCCGACCGCCATTCTATCTTCGATCCTCGAAGGGTTGTACGTCTGGTGAAAAGAGTTCCTTGCAGTGTTTGTTCGATACCCTTGCGGGTGTATTCATTTTCCGTACTTGCATTGCTAATTGTAGGTAGTGGCATCAGAGGATGGTGTTCATCACCCGCGAAACTCTTTATATTGCATTTATGGTGCTTGTCACTCACTCGCGCTTAGCGTGCTTTCCAAGCGAGTCACCTGCTGACATAAGAAGGTCAGTATGTTTATCGGAAATTTCTCTTTTAGGATTTGTTGCGCTGCATCGTTCAGCTTTTTTGCGGGAGTTATACATTGCAGCTCCACGTGGCAATGTATGCTCACTACACATCATAGGATTTGCACCCCATACATTGCCAGTGAATTTTCGTATAATATTAATGCAGGCGAATACTTTACGAGTAAAGAGAGCTTACAGAACTACTTTGTGGTTAGAAATAGGCAACTGGCCTATAATAAGAGGAAGAGGAAGGATACTTTATGCTCTATATGTATGCAGTACCTACTTTTATATGAGATAATACGGATCAATGTGACTCCAAAATATTTTAGATTTCCTAACTGTTCTAACTCTGTTCCCTCACACATGACGCTTAGCTTTCTGTATGTTTCTTTATTTCGAAGATCGAATGCTCACACTTGGGTCGTGAATAGCTTTTGTTTTAAGCGCTTATATTGATATTAAAAAGGGCTAGTAATAATACACTTGTCGTGGTATCCCAGTTTTTTGTAATTCTAACGGCTTTTCGTACTTTGAAACTCTGCAAAACATTTACGATTCTGTAGGAGGGTTTGAAGGAAAGTGGTAAAATAGTAGGTTCGCGTTATTTGGTATAATCGATTCAGTATGGTATTCCTCTGCAGAAAGATGTACTAATGCCAGCCCTGTGACTACGCTAACTCAAAGGTCGTATC
Organism: Agriotes lineatus; assembly: GCA_940337035.1. Lineage (NCBI taxonomy): Eukaryota > Metazoa > Arthropoda > Insecta > Coleoptera > Elateridae > Agriotes > Agriotes lineatus. Next base: position 17,391 of record CALNHX010009281.1, on the reverse strand, counting down.
TTCAATATGTCGAGTCAGAGATCATGATTGTTGTTGGATCAGCTATGGTTCTAACTGCTTTGGGAAACAGGAAGTATCTTTTTAAATATTTGATAAACATGGCACAGCAGAGAAATAGGACGTTAGTGTATTGCACCAGAAGCGTCCTTGGCAGGTTTTGGTATGGCACCAACTTTTGTCTGTCCCCATTTCTTGAGAATTCGGTTATATTTTAGGCTTTTATTACAAAATTGCTAAAACCGCCCTTCGTCCGAAGTGTGCTATCTGCTCTGCCATTATGTCATTAATTCCGATGCCTTTCTGTTTTTGCACTCCTTAATAGCTTCTTTCAGTTTACTCAGATTACACAGGGAAGAGAGCTGTTCCGTATTCTTTAGTGGCTGTTTCTGTAGCTTTACTCTGTTTCTTTCTTTTTTTTTGTTATTTTTAAGGTGCTGGTGGACTTGGGTCTATGTTACGTAAAGGTGTATTTACACAGTTATGCCGGGTGTCCGTTCTCAAACTCAAACATAGGAAGCTAACATTGCATTGAACGTTTTTGCTGACTTCTGTTCGCCAATTCAACGTACAGCAAAGGTAACGGCATCAATAGAAAGATAAAATTATTGCACATCAACTGATACTAGTAATAATAATATTTACTGATATGGTATAGAAACAATGGCAATAAACCAAAAATCAAATGCACAGTGTTGATTGCCTATGTTTGACTTTGAGAGTGGACACCCAGTATAAGAACAACAACTGGAAAATGGTAGTCTATTAGTGTGGGAAGTTTTAAACAAAAAAAGTGAAGATTATGTTAAGTAATTGAGACTCGTTTTTCAGGACAGCAATTCAAAAGAAAACTCTTTTAACCCAAGCTAATATTTCGGTAAGCCCTATTCCTTTCTCAAGGCAAGAAAATTTGAGGTTAGTACTTGATAATTGGAAGTACAGGGCAAACAAACATATCTTGTTTGGTACATCAGATTAAAGTACTAACCTCATTTTTTTTTACCTTGAGAAAAAGATCAAACTTTCCGAAGTATTGGCTGGGTGAAGAGTTTTCTTTTGAATTGCTGCCCTACAGAACGAATCCCAACTACTTAATGTATTGTTTATCAACCAGTCGTTTGTTACTGTCTCGCAGTTTCCAGAAAATTAATGCATCAAGATTTATTATTAGAATTGTAAATAAGTGTAAATTTATAAGTACAGAAGTTTTCCCGAAATTTAGAGCTGAAATAGACTCAAAAAATGTGCGAGCAGCTCTTTTAACTTCATAATTTAAATACGCAGCAATAGACAGTTTTGAGAATTTACTGTATTGTATGACATATAATAAAGTATGATCAAAAATTTATCTCATCTAGTATGGAAAGAACAAATTGCTGCCTTTAAAACTGGATTCAATATATTTTATTTTTAGGTTAGGTTTACGGTGAAGTGTCTATTCGTTATTTGTTGGACAATTACATTACTTTTACGTGCAAATTCATTTATTTCAATATATTATTGTAATAAGATGGATAAAAAGTATATTTAATAATAAAATTTGACAGTTTGAATTAAATATAAATATTTAAGCCAATTTTAAAGGCGTTGGCTTGCAGTTCCACAGCAATACTAGATGAGATTAATTTTTGATCATACTTTATATTAAAGAAAAGCTGTAAATATTGAGTTGGTTCATCATATAGAAATTGTACAGAACTTGGCAGTTCTATGACTTAGAAAAGGTTCAAATACTATTTGCCATAAAAGTAACCGAAAAGGAAAATGCAATAATTACTTTGGTAACTAGGCAACAATAGTACAAGTTTGTTATACCATCTTGTTTTCTCTTGGTATAATAGGTATATATCCATTACTGTCTAGCACACGTATGCTCTATGTTCCTTACAATTTTAGGCAACTGGTATAAAAGTATTTACTTGTAAAAAATGTATCTACATTTGGAAATTGTAATAGTAAATAATGGTATAGTATAATTATACAATTTTATCTACTCTGCATAAATATATTTAAAAACTTTGAATTTTGACATTTAAAAAATGTAACAGTCTGTCAGTTGTGTGAAACAAGGTAGGGTGTTTCAATGATTTTCATAAGAAAATAACAGTGCTATAATGGAACCTATTGTAGCACTGTTTTCGATATTATAATAACCATGTTGTGACACTAAAGTAGATTAGTATATGTTATTAGGAGCAATACTTGAAGTGGCGTGGCTGGACGGTTTATAAGTCCAAGCGAGTGACATAAAAATACTTTTGTTCCGAATAACATATAGTATTTTTTCTTGTTACGTTGGTAACAAATTATTTAAGAAATGTTAAGAAACCAGAAACTATTTTAAGTTAGAAGATTGGGTGGATTGATAAATGTAGCTTGCTTTGAAGAGCGTTTATATTACTTCACTATAAACAACGTTGTGAACAAAATCCGAAAAGAATCTATAATTATTCGTCTATCAATGCGCTAATTTGGAGAGAATTTCTTTTATATTTTGCAATTATTTACAAGTTTCCTTGGTTTCTTATTTATTAATTGCATCTTTTAATATGTCAGATTTAGAGGATGATCATTGTACCTCCTTTGAAGTAGCAAATGCGGCCAAGTTAGAAATTTCAAATTGTTCAGGTAAATTACTTTTTGGCCTCGTGACATATAAATAACACTTATCTCCCCCGTCAGCGTAAATAATAACTTTTTTTCACGTCTGGGAACAAAACACGTTTCTACGATACCAAAATCGTGACAGAAATAATGAATTATTCCCTAGAGGAAAGAAATTTACCTAAGTAGTTTTCATTATGACTGAAACAACAAGAAATCACAATTATGTCAAACTTGAGGTTAGCAGGTTAGGTTTTGCATCAGTCTGTGTCAAAACTGATGCAAAACCTAATCTGATAACATCGAATTTGACATAGACTTACAGTGCCATCAACTAAAAAATTTATCATAAGCTACTAATTTTAAAGCACAGATCATTTTAAAATAATTGTAACTAAAATGTCAATAAATTACGTTTTAAAAAAACAAGGTTTGTAGTTTTAAATCTTCCTGCAAAGGTGAAAAAAATAGTATATGCAATTCGGAGAGACTGCTATTTTGCTTCAGTGCCAAATTGCATCTCAGCAAAATAACGCATTTCTCTCCCTCATTGCATAAGCTACTATATCTGCTGCTGACGAGCGGAGACAAAGTGTGCTATGGCAACGAAGTGACACTTTAGTATTCTCAATCCAGTAGAATAATGTCACATTTTATTGACGTTGGAAGAAATAGTAGTTTGTATACCAAGGCAATGAAGTTTAGCTTTTTATATGTGGATTTAGTTACCGAGGCCCGTAGGGCCAAGGGAAATAAACCACATGAGAGATAAAAAGGAACTTCAGTGCCGAGGGATACATTATGTGTTATTTGAAATCGTGAAATCGTGAAATTACAACATTTTAAACAACATTTGTAGGTTATGTTACCGTCGGTTGACGTTTATCTGTAGCCTCGCCACCTACAAAAAAAGTCGTAAAACAATGGATTACTTAATGCCGATTTCTCGTATTTTAATGACGATTTCAAATAATAGTAGTTTGTATACCAAGGCACTGAAGTATAACTTTTTATCACGAATGTGGATTTAGTTGCCGAGGCCCGTAGGGCCAAGGCAAATAAACCACATGAGGGATAAAAAGGAACTTCAGTGCCGAGGTGTACACTATGTTTGATTTGAAATCGAGAAATCGTGAAATGACAACATTTTAACCAACTTTTGTAGGTTATGTTCGGTCGATTGACGTTTATCTGTCGCCTCGCCACCTACAAAAAAGTCGTAAAACAATGGATTACTTCACTGCCGATTTCTCGTATTTTAATGACGATTTCGGCGTACTTCACTGCCGATTTCAAATAAAAATATTTTTTATTAACTTTTATGGATATCTCTTGTTATTGACTATAAAGGGCATATTGATGTTTGTTTCAGCAAAGAAAAACGCAACCGATGTAGGTTCTCTAGAGTTGATTTTAATTATTTTACCTTTTTCTAAGTAAAGGTATATAATTATTATTGATGCCACTGTCACATTCGAATCAAATATTATATTTATTTTGTTTCCTTTGCAATTAAATAATTATTTTCCCAGTTAGTATAACAAAGTTTCCGTCCAGTGTCATTACTTACTTCCAATATTCCTTACTACAGTTTATAATAATAAACAAACTTGTGTATCTAATTAGCAAAACTAATGGCCAATTATTCGACATCTTCATGACTTTTTAATCAATCAAATTAAATAAATACATTCTTTCACAGCGCAACATCGGCAATTCCAAAGACACACAACTCGCTGAGAGCAAAATCTGTCTTCTGATAGCGGCTCGTATATAAACGGAAAATTTCAGCGTTCTAGACTTCTGGAAACGAATCAATCTTGCTGCTGCTGCAGAAAATATTTAATGAACTTTCCACACAATCCCAACTTTTTCTTTTAGTGCTTCCGGGAAACTTAAAATATTGCTTGTCGGCGTGGCCTTGAGAGAAAGTCGTGATGTTTTTAATTATGGCATGGAAAATGCAGCACGCTTTAAGGTCATGTTTGAATGTTTACCATTAAAAATAGCCAAACTTTCTTTGTAGGGTTGTGTCGCTGCGTAGGATAAATGGTGTTGGCGGCCTACACAAGCTCGACAATTTACTTACTTTAAAGTGGCGACACTCGAATCTAGCGTTTCCGCAGACCCTGTGAAGCAACGTATAAGAAATTGAAATTGAATTTGAATTGAAGTGAACACAATGGAATTTTGCATTCCTGAATGATTCGGCTGATTGCTATAAGCGGTACAGTTGCAAAGCAATTGCTGGGATAGAATAATGATGTGGTTTCAGTAGCACGTTAGTCCATCTTTTTCCAAAGTCGCGACCCTAGTAACTTAAAGCTTTCGGTAAAGCCGACGTCGATAAATATTCTTTTCACATAATTTTTGGGTCATAGGGAAATCGTATACATCATCGGAAAGGGCTCCTTCAATTTCTATTGTGTCGACTATAAACTACATTGACGTCCCCTGCAAAGGGACGCGTAAACCCTTGAGGAAAATTGGCAAATGGGGATTCTCCGTTATTTGTTTCGCGTAAAGAGTAACGAATGTTTAATATCCTTTATATGTACTGAAATGCTGACAAATTCTTGGCCTACTATGGAGAAAATACAACAAAAATAACGAAACTTTGCTTTATTTCAGCACAGTTTCATTTCAAGTTATTTGTTTAATGACCTTATAATGCTTTTTAATCATTCGAAAAGGTTCACATACTTTGGTCTGTAATCAATTACATTATAATGTATATATCACACCATTTTGAACTAGGCAGACGGCGCATTGTCTTATAAGACCAACTATTAGAAAGCAAATAAAAGCCTATATGCATTAAACCAGGTTTTTCAATTCATATTAACCTAGGTCAAATGGTACAATTTGTTTAAAATGGTCACATAAATTTTCAACTAGGTCGCTAAATCAAATAAGTCCAGGAGGTTGTATGTTAAAATTTTATTTTTGGCTAAAAAGTGAAGTGTGGTTTTAATAGTATGAAGGTTTATAATCATAATACAGTACTAGAATTGCGCAGGACTCAATCAGCGAAAAATTCATCCTATTTTCCATGCAGTCTTTTAGGCGCTTACAAAAACTGATCTCTAACATGAAAAGTAGAACGTAAGTTTGTTGATAGGCTTTAAAAAAACATAAGTATAATACATAGTGCGTATCATCAAAATACTACAAAAGTACCTTTCGCTGGCTGCGTTAAGCGCTAAAAACTTCCCTTGGTACTATCTTACCTACAACTTAGAATGAAATATAAAGTTGTAAAATAAAGCTAATGCTCTAATTTAACCATGATCATCTGGCTTTTCTGGGGCAGCACCACCAGGATGCATGGTAAGGAAGAAATTTAAAAAAGGAGCACAGGAACTTTGGAGGCTAGATTAGGTGCAGTAAAAAATTAAATTTGTACCGTTTGCATCTCGATGGAAATTACCACGACGCTGGCTTCAGAAAAGCTGAGAAGACTTTCTAGCACCTGACGACTTTGTAATAATATGAGTAATAACCCACACTCGAACGCCTTAACCTCCTGGCACACAAAGAAGCAGTGCGCACGGATCCAAAATTCCGCCGTGTCGCTTTTCAAAAATTACTGAATCGAATTTAGCACCTCTTAAAAATCAATGAAGCCAGGAATAAAAGGAGCCTTCAATAGAAGGTTTAAAGCCGCAAACAGCAAAATAAAAATGGGTCGCTACCTATGTATTTTTGTCGAATTTTTTATAAGCCTTCATAATAAAACTTTCTTTGCCCTAGAAAATGAAATCGATCGTTTTTTCTGCCGATTGATTGTCATTGGATCAGAGTATGAATCTTAGTTTCATTCACTGCAACCAGCTAGCGAAAAGAGTATCCATCATTCTTTTGTTAACACTGTTATTTTGCTCTGATTATAATTCAACAATGTGGAAATCTACTGTACAGTAAGTTTTTATCTTGAACTTCACATATACAATGTGAAACATACATTTATATATGGTTTCCACTATTTGTTTTAAGCTAATTCGACGATAAATTACTAGTGTCAACCATGTAAAGCTTCTACAGTTTCAGGAAACTCTCAGATCTCGTCTTGTCTTTAACATCACCTTAACACAGAAACCCAGTTCTCTATAGTAGAAAAGTTGGAGGAAAGTGGGCTCTCAAATATCCTCTTCCTCTTCACGATTCTTTTTATATTTCAACCCCTGAGCATAAAAATACATTATGATAGCCCGATACTCGCCTATCAACTTTTACAAAATTTATAAAATTTTGCTTTTAAAACATATTGACCAACGTCAAGAGAACAACTTTCTTATTCACTTCGTGGGCGTTACAGGCCTTTCTGGGCTTTAGCCTAATGTTCTCAACTTGCTGCCACTGTTCTTCAGTTGTTGGTGTTTATTGTTTGGAAGCCTTGTAACACTGCTGTTTTCCCTTCCCATGATACGAATTGCACTAGATGACAAGCTTAATTACTAATTGTTAAACTTTTGTTCTTGGAGCAAGGTCTAGTCACTTATGTCATTGGGATACTATATAATAAACAGTGCCAACACAATCTATTAATTTGTGAAATTCTCAATCGTACCTTCGTTTGTGCATCCCGTTTGATCCCGTTCATTTTTCAAAGCTAGTTTCATTCTACACCTTTAGACGCCGTTCTTCTCTTAAGATCACCTTCAGCATCGCCGACCATCTTTTTTATGGATCTTTGCTCTTTTCCATCTGGCCTTCATATGCAAATTTTCTTAACTCCACAATTTTCGTTCCATTGTCTCGAAGTGCCTCATTCATGCTACTTTTTGTGCTTATATGAACTTCACTATTTGGACCAGCCAATAAAATCGTCTCATTTGTGGTTCAGCTTAACTCTCTTCGTAGATTGAGTCGTAGAGCACCGTTCGTACTTGATGTCGTTGGTTTATTATTAGGATTTAAGGTTAATATCGATAGGTTAGTGATGCTTATGTTAGGCTACTATAGATCGTCGGTTTAGTATTGGGCTTTAATATGTCAGGGAGAATGATAATTTAGTAGTTCCGTTGCCTGTGTCTGCCGTATCGTTACATATGTACATAGTTTTTCCATCTATGCATAATACTAACTTTATGACAGCTGTTGCAATATTTTTCAATCTGGTATTTAGTCTGTTACGTTCATGCTTATTATAACCAGATTATTGGATGCACTTACTTCTATAATTTTAGTTTTCATTGACGCTCTTATTTTAACTTTCCCTGTTATTAGTTAGATTGAAAACCATGGCCAACAGTGAATACCTTTGTCTAACCCCGAAACTGACACGTAATGCCATGCTGTAGTGCAACTATTAATTTTTATTTCTCAATTTCATGTTAGAACAATTCTCAATACACTTTGTACACTTCTTTGACAGCTAGAAATGATAGTTCGTTAGTCATAGTGTTTATCTACTTTACGTCCTCTATCCCAGGTCCATAATTTATAAATATATCTTCGTATACACAAAGCAAATATAAATATATCAAACGGTATGCTCGCTTTATGCACACCGAGGATACGAATAATCAGATCATAACTTTTATAATGCACCATTTTCACTACACCATCGCTACATTTTGGTTCCACTCTGATGGCACCCTCAGTTTATAGCGTTCTTTACATCTACAATACCCGTGTTGTGCCTCCATCATTTCTTTTCTTATCGCAATTCCTCATGAACGATAAAATATCGACTTAAAGAGTGCGTTATCGCAACTCAAGTGGTGGAAAGTCTGCTTATCAAGCCGCAACTTGCTTTTGTAATATTTGAAGCGTTTTATTCTTCTAGATTTCATCTTATATGCATTAAGGGTTTATACGGGATTCGCGATGTTCTTGACATTGCAATAAACGATTTTAAATTGCGATTATTCAATAGTGTATAACAAATGCTTCTTCAGCCGGAAAAATATGTTTGCGACTGACAATGATTCGATGGAACAGCTACATTTGATTATTTGCGTGTGCGGTCGACTTTTTGGTGCTTCGTTCTAGCGGAATCCGGACTCGAATAAACCAATGGATTCCGCTTCACATACCCTGCAAGCAAAATTAGTTTCCGCTTAAACTTGGCCATGTAAACATGGTAATAAAATAGATAAAACTAGTTATATGCGCCTGACTTTCATGCATGTCAAAGGAAATATATTGTAGGTGTAAAAGACGAACTGAAAATTTGTTATTGAAGCTTGCAGTGAAAAATATCCAGGAAATTACATCTATGGAGAGTGGCTTTTGTATTTGCATATTATGCAAATAAAAGAGATAAATTTGTTGGCTGTTAGATGAAAAACGAAATATGCGTAGGTTATAGTCACAAAAATTATATCATTCAGATTTATTTCAAGTTAGCTATGATTTAGGTACACAATGAAAGTTTGATTCTGAGTTTAATATAACTTAAAAAAATATGCACTTTTGTGGACTGGTAACGTTTCAGTATATTTTCTAAAATTTGGTATTGTTTTTAATTATATATTTTGTAAAGCTGCAGTTATTTGACAAGACATTTTTAGTATAGTTAAACTATATAAAATTTAGCCCGAAAATATTGGGATACAAAAAACTTTTTGCCAATGAACCATGACTTACATATGATACGTTTACTATAGATTTATCAAGTAAACAGGTCAATATATTCTACTCTTTTAATACTATTCACTTTTCCTGCCCTTTCTATTTTAAAAAATCTGATGATACTTTCTTGTTCTTTACAGTGTTCGACTAGAAGTAACCTTGAATTTTAATGATATTAACTAAAAGATTAATAAATTTAAAAAGTACTTCCACTGTCCCCAATCGTTTCTTAACGTTACGATTGTAATCGGTGTTTTACGTAGTCGCGCGAGGTAACCCGATACTAAAGCGTTGAAAAACGCTTGACGTCACAACTCTTTACGATGACAACTGTAGACCGAGCTCAAATATGTTTCCTGATTTGGGACGCGAAGTGATGCAATTTGCTAATCTCACAGTTTCCAAACGGGAAAGACCTGCACCTAGAGCAGACTTCCTCTCTTTGCTCGAAAACGTAGGCCCCTCTCTGGAAATCTTGTAGCTCCTTGACTGCAAAACTACGATGAGACCTAGTTCGAAACATCAGTTTAAAACAGAGATCTAATTTCACCGTTTCGCGCTGAAACACTTTTGGGCGTTGGCCCAATTTAGCAACACAAAGAAACAACCTCTTCCTTTCAAGTGCCACACAATGGCAACCAAATTTTTGCGTCCCGGGGGCAACAAACCCCATTTTAGCTGAAAAAACATGACTTTCGTTAAATTGTTAAAAGTGTGTCAGCGAAAACCGCGGAATGAGTCGGCGGGATGCACACGTATTGGCGCTTAAGTTAAACTTATTCGATTTCAAGCAAACTAAACAGAGCTAGGTCTAAATATTACATGATAATTATACAAACATACAAATAGTTTTTGCATTTTTAATATTGAATTGTAAATTAAAAGATTATAGAGGAAAATTTGATAACGTTTTTAATAAGGAGAGTGGAACGGAGCAAAGCAATTTTTGCTAGATCAAGTAACGGTAACGGAAAAATGTTCCGCATTATGTACTAACTAAATTAATATATCTTAATTTTTCTAATCTTAGTGAAACGGTAAAGGACAACATTTAGTATGTGAGTTGCATTAATCCGTAAAGGAAAAAAAACCTGCTTCCTAGGCAATCTAATTTCTACACTTTAACTGCTTTGTCCATGAGATGTTTCATAAAATACAGACCTATTACTGTATGGTGAAAAGTACGATGATGACAAGACAGACCGCGGACGAAATGCGCTTGATAAATAACGATCAAAAGGTGACAGACGCACGCAGACCGGCACAACACGCGGTTATATATAAGCACTAGCTTTGAGCACACTACATAGGCAGTCTTATTCTAATTAGAATATATATTGCATTTTTTAAATAAGTAAAAATAAGTATAGTACAAGGGGACACTTAAGAAACAAAAACATTGTGATTGGTTGGATTCGGACCTGTGTTCCCAGGTGTAATCCGATTGCTAGTAACGTTTCAACTGCTCAGTCAATGGGATGCTTTGTAAGTGCAGGCTTATTGTTGTATCATAAAGGGCACGGTAACTACAGGGCCGATCACGCATGAACTGCACCCGATCGATGACGACATAAACCTGACCATACTCAGTCAGGCACGAATGAATAGCGTTTATACATATATAAAGATTTATCAAATTGAGGACATAAAAGAACATTTGATGGAGGTGCGCGTAACCGATTTAAGCCAATTAGTTGAGAGTATTTCTACATTCTACCCATATTGTTGGAAGTATACAGGGTGTAGTTTAGTATGACCAATAAACAAAAACTGGAGAATCTACTTTCAAAAGTAAGATTTAAATTGTGCTCTTAATGATAAGCAGAGTGTTTAGAAAAAACACGATTTGCTGTTCTTTTAATGTATCAGCAATTGGTGCAGATATTAAATTAAAATTTAGTGCACATTGAAATCTAGCGAAATATTGTGGCGTATATTGTTTAAAATAAGCTACTTAACACGTAACCTTCGGCATTTTCCTTGAGAGGATATTTGTTTCGATTCACCTTTAAATTTGGGAAGAAACAGGTAATCAATATGTTTTTAGATATATGTGCTAACGTGAATGATCACTGAACGAGATATAAGCTGCTTAAAAAGTGTTTTGCTCGTTTTTTTATGATTCTTCCAACAGTTGAAAATATATTCAGTTGAGATGTTAATAGTATATTATTATATGAGCGATTATGACAGCCATTATTCACGAAGATGACATTTGCGCCACAAGCCGAAGGCGCGTGGCGCAAGTCATCTGAGTGAATAATGGCCATAATCGCGAATATAATACGATATTTTATCTACTTCTATGCAATAGGAGTCTTGTGTTCATATTTCCCAATTATGACATTTGTGACAGATGTTAACTTCAAAAGTCATTTAATAATAAGAATGAATTTTGTGATTGGCTACAACCTATTGAGTAATGAAAATAGATTTTTCTGATTGGTTGCAACTTGCAAACTATTGAATAATAAAAATAGAATTTTATGATTGGCTGCAAACTGTGAATTATGAATCATAATTAATGGCCATTGTGCAGTAGGAGTAGATAAAGTAATTTAATGTTTTTTCGATTTTTTACTACTCCTATTATTTTATATTGTAATTATTGTGTTGGAAAAATTATTAAACATTTTAAGGAATTGTGTACATTGATTTAGATATCTCAGAAATGTATTGCTTAATTGATAAATGACTAATTATTAGTGTTTTATTAAGTGTAACGATGGATCTAAATAGTTCAAAGCAAAAATGCAGTGGCGTAGGCTTCGCTTTTGTTTAAGTAACTTATTTTAAAAATGTACATCAGTGAATTGCGCCAGTTGCTCAAATTGGTGTGATTAATGATTGTTTTTAGCTAGACACTCGAGTGCATCAAATCTCTCATAAAGCAAACATTTGCCAAATAACTAATTTTTGTCTTATATTGGAACATAGAATGTCCAGGTTTTGTTCGCACTGTAGAATGGAAGTAGATGTAATATAAGAAGCTAAATATTCTGTAAAATTATTTATCTACGACTGCTTGGATAAAAACCTATTTTCAAATTCATTTGAGTTCATGAACGCGATTATCTAACTCACTTAGGTAATGAAATCAGATCGATTTGCGTTACGTAATGAAACTCATTACGTAACTTAAATTGCATTCCGCAACTAAAATTTCATTACATCCGCTGATTTTTTTGTAGTTACTTCTAATTTGAGGCAGTCGATATAAAATGTTGTACAATACATGTGTGATAATGCATCATTAAAATACTGGTACTTACACATACGTATATTAATGATGCACTTATCCCACTTATATAGTAAATAACTATTATCTAATACCTCTCGATAAACGTCCCATTACTATAGGCATTTGAAGTGACTTTTTGATTATCATAATTCAAATAGTAGTTTTGGTTTATAGAATAATGCTTAATGCCATCTGTGTTCTGATGTTATTTGGCAACCGAAAAGGTTCAAACAAACAGATACTGTGATTTACACAGCCTACGGCCTCGTGGACCAAACTTTTTCTCTAACGGGTAATATCTACATAACACTATGATATTCGATTTAACAACATAAAACCTATTATGGTAGTAGAATGAAAAGGAAACGTGCATTTATTCACAATTTTTTTAGGATGTTTGATTTAGCTTTAAAATGCAATGCATGCTTAAATTTCATATCGCATATAGTGCCACACTAATAAAATAGTAACTAATTCGTGTTTTTAATATAGGTCACGATTGATTAAAATGTTATATTTACATTCACTAATTGGCTGTTATAACTAATTAACGATTTAATTTATCGACGCATACAGTCCGATAATTGACTTGTAAAGTTTACAAAGCAGTAATTTAGCTCAATGCAGAGACTAGCGACTTTTTCGCGTCCGAATTGGTATTTACCATTAATACTATATTGATACATCGTTAACACAGTAGGCAAGTGTAATGTAAAGTAAATATTTTACACAACATTGTTACATTGGATTAACGCTTATGATATAGAGAAAGAAATATGGGATTTAGCTTTGTCTGTCTCCTTGAAAAACAGGAAGTGATACAGTTCTTTTGTTATAAAAAATATAATTTCGAAACTTTAATGGTTTGTGAAATGGATAGTCTTCGACAAAGTGGCAATAAAAACTTTGATTTACATATTTTTATTTAATTAGAATAGCCAATGCAAGAATCAAGTAAATTCTTTCAAATAAATCGGCAGCGCTTTTGAATGTCAAATTAACCAAACGTGTAATATCAATTGCGAGCTTAATATGAGCAAACTTAAATATAATCTGCTGCCACGGCCTTTCATTGTAAATTTTATTGAACCTGTTAAGTGTTTACATATTAATTGGGGCTATCACTGAATTATATCTTAGAACAAACATTATTTTTATGGTTTTCCAACAGGTAACATGTTTAAATCTGGATTTTAGAAACGAATGAGAGTTTTCCCCAGTTTGTGTCATGGAAAGTTATTTCTGTATCCACATCATAAAGTAAAACGGAAGTACTTGTACTTTTATTACCCTGTTATTATAGGATAACTCCCCACGACACGTGGTTTTTTGTTTCGTGAATTTAGCACCTGTTAGATTATACGTACCTATACCGTAACAATGCTAGTTTTTGAAGTTTTCCTTTTTGTGATGGAAATTAAAAGTTTATAATTAATACGAAAAATAACAAAAAGGATTTAATAGAATAATTCAAATAGTCTAGTAACAATTTCATTTTCTTTATTCAAGGATGTCTAAATATTGTTAATTATTTTTACAAAACTTTCCCAAAGGCCTGTTTAATCTTTATTTCAGACGCGTTACAATAAAACTTCCTACGTTCACCGCAAATTACGACGAGTGTGAACATCAAGGCGTGGTTTAGAAATATAACAGAACACAGTAAAAAGTTCTCTTTCATAGAAAATAAAAAGTTCACTACGGTGCATCGCAAGTCTTCCATTAGTATGCAGACGTAACATTCACCTGAAGAAAGAACTACACAAGACCCTACGGAGTTGTTTTCTTGGAGCACGTTTAAGCTCTACAGTTGTACCTACACAATAATCGTGGCAATTTGAAGGATTATTGACCCCTTTAAAAATAAATGTTCATTTATTGTCTCTTATCTGAGAACAAACCATGTGTAAACTTTTGTAAACTATAAAACAAACTAGTGCTGGGTATATTAAATCGGTACTTTCTTGAATTGAGTATTATTTTAGATAATAGGTTATAGGGACATGGACAAAACATTAATTATTGTGCATTTGTAAAAGGACATCTATTTTTATATTTTGAAATACATGCCGAAAATAAAAATTCCTAGATTTTCCAACAAAATTAATTACCTACAACCAGTTTACATAGTGTTTTCAGACAAATATTCACCAATGCTACAAACCGCTATAAATATAGGGTGATTCATAAGTATGGTAATTAAATTAAAGGGTAATTAGAGCACATCAAACAGAACAAGTTTGCATAATAACTATACGTCAAAAATTAATAACCCGAAAAAAGAATAAAACACTTCATACGATCACTGGAATAAATGTTTATAAACATAATTTCGCACAAGCGGAATGTGGATAAAATGCAGATGCAAAAAATAGTTGTTTGGTTATTTCTATCACATTTTTTGCACTATGTGTTAGTCACGCTGTTAATGTCCCGTGTAATTTCCTTAATACAGTTTTAGTGTTAGCCAGTGGTTCTCAAAAATTTCTGCTAGACTCTAATGCGATTTTGTTCCATAAGCGATTTTAGGGCAATCTACCTCTACTGAGTTAAGTACACTGCCATTTAACTTATTAACCATGTTTATGATTTACACTGTACTATGTTAAAAAAACTTAGTTAACTCTAAATTGCATAACTATTACAAACTACATATTTACATACCGTGAGTGACAAATACCTTCGTTTAAACTAATGCAAATACTAAAAATACTGCAATTTTTCTTGATTATTTCTTTCGTATCCATAATAATGCGTCACCACCATTGTTTCGATCAGTAAAAATATGTTATAATTTAATCCCTTCTGAATAATTTTGACGTCGTTATCAAAGGTACTTCACCAACTGAATTTTAGCTATTCAATCAGGAAATAATTATGTTGTATATCTAGCGTATATAAACTAGCCTGAACAATTTTGTACGATTTTCTGTCAAACAGATCTGAAGAAGTTGAGCGGCAAATTTACTTCACAAATTTCGTAACTAGACATTCTGACAGAAAACATAAAAATTTAATGGCTATTTAATGCACTTGGAATATTCTTGTTGATTAAATGCAGTTACACTTTTTACAATAATAAAATAAAATTGATCACGGACACTCATTAAAGTATGATTACTGTCTACACCGCACTTTAATAAGCCACAAAATGTGCAGAAATATAATAATAATAATAATAATAATAAAATTCTAACATTTTCAGTTTAGAAGGCGATGTTTAGCTAAAGCTATACGTAATTTAAACCAAATTTATAGATTTAATTGATAGGTAACATTAAAATAACAATTGGATAAATTAAAAGTGATGTTCAAAGTGATTTGAAATTCTATATTAACAAAAAACCGTGCTACAGATTAAGCAAGTTTCACTGTTTTCAATGGCTCCTGCGATCAATTTTATTTTTGATCTCCTTGTATATGTGCTTAATGCTTTTCTCTTGCGCACATAATTATAACACCGTCTTTAAAGTTATCTGTTTTCTTGTTTTTTACAAATTTTTCAAATTAAATTTTACCTTAAAATAATAAAATTTTATTTATTTTTGCATTCACTTAGAAGTAGGTAAAAGTAATAATTTGTATATAGCGCAGCCTTTATTCTTGCAAAAAATGGGACACAGCAGCTACAGGATAAATGTTGCATAAGACATAAAAGAGCAACGAATAAGTGCGTTATGTTAAATGTGCAGGTCGTTTGCAGATGCTGAACTTCGAGTCCCATCTCAGTTACGAGTAATATTTTTATTTTTGCTTTAACTGAGATACAGATGAAAGTAATAATTTGCACATAGTTCCAAGCCTTGCCATTGACGAAAATTGAACCCAACATATACAGAGTAAATGCTGTAAGGCAGAAAAAGGTGTCAACGAAAAATGCGTTCCATTTAAAGCAGCCGCGACGCACTGTTCAAGGAGTATCCTGTAGTGCATGTAGGGAGAGCCCGTTCCCTGGCTATCCCTCTAAACATTGGCCATTGCCATTCGAATTTGACCACCGGTAATATTTTCTTTTATTTGATAATTTATATATTTTATTAGAAACGTGAAGATATTTTTGCCCCTAGCTTGATTTGATTATTAAAATTATTTAGTATCACAAAGTCAACTTACGAGGGAAGTTCTGAGTAAAGCTTTCTACAGATTGTGTTGCTTTGTAGCATTTCTCTAGAAATATCTCGCATATTCTTTCTAAGTGCACTCATTGCAGTAGTTGAAACAGTTACCACATACTCAAATAGTAGCAAATCAATATATACAGCTAGATTCTGAGATGGCTGCCAAATGATTTTGATTAATTCTCAACAGTATGTAAGTCTACTGTGTTTAATTCCAGATCCAGGTCGTCTTCTGATATATGCAGATCCATCTGTACCCTGTCCAGGCACAAAAGAATTTCAAATTATATTTAGCTGGTTTACTAGGAATATATTGGATTTCAAAGACAAGTCCCATACGCAAGTCTATTAGCTCGAGTTCTCTTGCAGTTGAATCGCAAAAATCTTTTAGTAATATATTCAAAGCGATTTGTTGACATACAGTGTGTCCCCGAATAGGTGAAATGACTCTTGTAAAATGTAAAAAATTCTCGATTTGGGGTTCAGTCCTGCTTGGTTAAAGGCGAATTTCTAACATAATTTTAGTTTTGAAAAATCAAGTATGCCTTGGACATTTTAAAAAACCTATCTTTCTGTAAATTAGCGTGCCTTTTATGTAGCAAATACGACAAAAAGTTATTAAGAAAAGTTGTTTAGAATCAACATCTAGGCCCTTATACCAAATTTCAAAATCCTCGGCCAACTTTGATCTCTCACATTTTCTTTTATGTTTGGGTCCCATATCAAAGTATTTTATTTTTAACAAAAACTGCCATGAAAAAACAAATATTTTTAAGAAAGGGTTTTATTTCATAATAAAAGGATTGTTAAATATAAGATTCTTTGATTTGGGAAATAAACATTAAAGAAGAT
>CALNHX010009280.1:0-51549 GCA_940337035.1 Agriotes lineatus | reverse complement strand
TTTTTGAGAATGAGAATTAATAAAACCAACATCAGGAGACACTTATAAAATATAACTACATTACTTCATATTTATGACAAACTACAGACTGTAAGTATAGAAATAGTGCACTTTTTAATTAGATGATAATTTCAATACACAGTAAATGAAATTTGCATGTATCTCCAAAAAGCAAAGTTGCGCTTTTTAAAAATGTGACTGATCAGTAATGTGCTAATTTATGATAGCCACGATAGATACATACAATTGTCTTCGTTGAATTCGCCACAACTATGTAAAGCTGCTACTTGAATCAAATTAACAACCTAGGAAAGCAAAAATACAATATATACCTTTCCAGGTAAAGATCTGTTATCTTGAACACGCTAATTAACTAGCCTAAGCTCAAGTTTAGTATTATTTTATGAGGATCAGCTCTTTCTACTCTTGAATAGTAAAGTGTGTTGCCTAATTTCCATAAAAATTTTGGAACTTTGTGTCGTGTATATTCAATTTAATTTACTGTTATCAAGTTTTTCTACAGAAATAAAAACGTCGTTCAACATGCTCATACACATCAAATAGCAATGGCTACTTTTTCATGGTAAAAAAAGTGGAAAATTTTACTTAATAGCGCTTTTATTGTTCTGTATAAAATGATTAATAATTCCATTTGCTACTTCATTTTTTAAGTTTTTCCACCATGGGGAAGTTTTTGCATTGTATTTATTTGTTATAAGTACTTGACCGCTCCTTCATTTCCTATATTTGAAGTTATAAAGTGATGAATAAAAAAGTCAAATAATCACACAAATATACCCATTACGGTTTGTGGTAAAGTTACTAAACAATACCCTTAATAAAGTTATGTTATTTTTTACGCTATTAATAATATTACTGTAGTCTAAACGTTTTATTATTATGTTTGTACTTGTGCCAAAAAACATGTGCTAATTTTCAGTTTTGAATTTGATTGTAGTACTTACATTTATAAACTTTATAAAAAGTAAAAATTAAATTTATTTTGTTTAAAACTTCATTCATATTTTATGTTCGCAGCTTTTAGTTTTTTAGTCTATTAATAATGTTACTGTAGCCTAATCCGTTTATTATTATGTTTGTTCTTGTGCCAAAAAAACATGTGCTAATTTGCAGTTTTGAATTTGTTTGTAGTACTTACATAAACTTTAAAAAAGTAACAAATAAATGTATTTTGATTAAAACTTCATGCATATTTTATGTTAATAGCTTTTAGTTTTTTAAGCTATAAATAATGTTACTGAAGTCTAAACGTTCTATTATTATGTTTGTTCTTGTGCCAAAACAAAACGTGCTAATTTGCAATTTTGAATTTGATTGTAACATTTATAAACTTTATAAAAAGTAAAAATTCAATTTATTTTGTTTACAACTTCATTCATATTTTATGTTCATAGCTTTTAGTTTTTTAGTCTATTAATAATGTTACTGTAGTCTAAACGTTTTGTTATTATGTTTGTTCTTGTGCCAAAAAAACATGTGCTAATTTGCAGTTTTGAATTTGTTTATGGTACTTACATTTATAAACTTTATAAAAAGTAAAAATAAATAATTTTTTTTCGAAAAAAAATACGTTTTCGCAGAAATTCATATACTCAGGTTACAGAAGTCGTACAAAAATCAGCATAGGCTTATTTTTTTTCTGAAGAGTTATACTACCACACACAATATGAGGGGGATTATTTTGCACTTGGAAATATGTGCAAATTTAATTTGAAGAGTGATCTTTATTTTACGCGCAAAAATGCTGCATACTTTTGTCAATTTTAATTGTACCGAAATTACATGAGCACCATTCGATAGCTGCCAACTTTCTACGAATTTAAATGGGCTTTTGTTTATTTTAACAACAAAATACACTTAACGTTCAGATTCGTGTTGTTTGTAAGACTGGCTGTTAGTATAATTAGTTAGTGTAATATCACAGAAAGACAGGTACGTGTTTTACATTAATGCAAATATCCTTTATAATTTAACAGTTCTAATATTGAATTTTAATATAATCCAGTTAGGAAACTCCCCCGACATTTACGATGTCAAATGCCAACATTTGAGTACCCACTAGTTCAGCTGATTGTACTTGACGGTCAGTAGCGTGAAACTTGTAAGGTTATGTCAGATTATTTGTGATTTTGCTAAACTTAAATATGAATCGTAGTTTTAGTGAAACAAAGTCAAAAGTAATTTAGTAATAACTTTAGTTTGTAATCTTGTATTATATATGCACCCAAGACAAATCCTATCTTGTATGCAAGAAGATAACTAATCAAAATGTACTTCAGGTCAAAGTGAAAGTAAAAAGAAAAACTTGAAATTTAAATTGAAAATCGCGCCAACATAAAATGCAAAAATTATTAACACCCTACTAGCGATTTTCATATTGACCAACTGATAGTGATTTTTACGTCACGGGAGTTTCCTCAATGTACAAGGTTATCATAAAGTAAGGGATATATTTTAACTTATAATAACTTTTTAACAAATTAAGTTAACAAAAACTAAACGATATTTAATTGTTTAAATAATGGGATTTTGTATGCCCAAACCCAGTTACCGCAAATGTTCAATATGACCTCCATTTTGATCTTGTAAAATCAGCAAACCGTTCCTCTAAATTGTACACAGTATTTCGTAACATTTCTGGTTGAATTGCACCAATGTGCTCCGTAATATTGTCTTTTAATTCTTGTAGCGTTGTTGGTCGTTTTCTAAACACTAATTTTTTTAAATAACCCAGTAGTCCGCTGGGTTACGATCAGGTGATTTTGGTGTCCATGAATTTTCAAAATGTCTGTTTAAAACATGATCCTGAAAAACGTTAGTTAACAATTCTTTAACTTTAATTTTTTAATTTAATTTAATTTGCACTCAGCCAACAGCCGTTAGGCCAATTACAGGCGTCGCTGTGCAGTTATGAGGACTTCCAACCCCACTAACGACTGCCATGATGTTGTATGACCGCCGGGACTAACTTTTTTCCGTGATAGCCGTACCACGAGGCGCCGAGAGATGCAGCCGTGGAACTCCCATCCAAGTTCTGACCAGAGAGAGCGTTCCTTAACTCTGCTGATCGGTCGGATAATGTGCGGGGGTGCTCCATCCTGCATAAAAATCATGTTTTCAATTCCGTGGTGCTCGTTTTGCAGCTGTGGAATAACATAATCTCTTAACATTTGCAAGTATTGTTCACCGTTAACAGTTACAGATACGGCTTCTCCATTCTGCATTTCCTCGAAGAAATACGGACCAATGATAAAATCAGCTGTAAAACCGCAACAAACGGTGACTTTCTTGTCATAAGACCTTCTTGAACGATTTCTTGTGGATTTTCTGCAAACCAGATTCTACAGTTTTGAATATTGACTCCACCATTCAGAGAAAAATGTGCCTCATCTGTCCATAAAATACGGGATAACCATTCGGGTTCAATTTCCATCTGAGCCAATAATCGCAAAGAAAAATCGTACCTAGTAGCCAAATCTGCCTCTTTTAAACAGCATTTTCAGTTTATATGGATACATTTTTAGAATTTTGCGTAAAATTTTCCAAACCGTGGTGTACGGCATTTGCAATCGCTTGGATATCGCATTTGCACTGCTGATTGCTAGTGGATTACCTCTGGCTATGTCCTGATTTTCATGAAGAACCTCTGCAACTTGGACATCACTAATCTTTGGTCTTCCTGATCTCGGAAGGTCAATTACCGAACCTGTTCTTTCAAATTTTTGTATCAAATTGGGGTAGGGGAAAGTCTGGAACAGTGGCCATGCTGGTACAGTGGCCACTTTCCCATTACTTTATTATTTTTATAGTCATAGCGTCGCCATCTAGTAGCAAAGTAGTAAATTAGCATTGCAAGCTAGGGACAAAGTTGGAGATTCCTTCTTCATTGGTATACCGTATAGTGAACCTAACCTCGAAATTCATCCTTCAAGTAAATTTTTTACTACAACTAAGATTTCGATTTGTGGCATAGCGATTCGATTTTTCAAACAACTGGTGGTAGTAATACATGTAAGTACATATTACTGTAATAATATTCCGAATGCGTTTCACAGTTTTCTTTTGAAATATATTTTCATAAAACACGTGTATGTTCGAACAGTGGCCACAGAGCAATGCAGGTACAGTGGCCACTGGTATATGTATATCTTCAAAGAACAGGTGGCCACTGTACCTGCCACAATAAATTTTAACTTAGTCGTTTTTGTTAATTGCAACTATACTTTGTTTTAGAAAAAATGCCTCGTCAGAAAAAAACAAATATTGAAATAGGCAAGATACCAAGAGACATAATGGTTAATGCCATTAGGGATGTGAAAAATGGTGGATTATCTGTCAAAGCATCAGCTTTAAAACACCAAATACCCCGAACTACACTAAGACGCTACATTCAGAAATGTAAAGAGCACGACGACGATGGACAGATTGATTGGAATTCACAAACATTAGAAGGTGCTCCAAGGTTAACACCTAATTACCAAGTAAATAAAATCTTTTCGCAAGATGAAGAAGATGAATTAAGCGAATATCTACAAACGAGCCAAACTACATCACGGTCTGCCCCCGAAAGGGGCACGAAAGTTGGCGTATGATTTAGCCGTGGCTAATGGAATTTTTTTACAAAATCCTGGGAAGAGAACGGAACCGCAGGTAGGGTGTGGTTTACCGAATTCATGAAGAGGCGCAAAGAATTGGCACTAAGATTAGCTGAAGCAACATCATTAGGCAGAGCTATGGGTTTCACCAAACCGATTGTAGAACGTTTCTTTAAGAACCTTGAGGAGGTCATTGAAAAATACAGCTTTGAGCCCAATCAGATATTTAATGTTGATGAGACAGCATTAACAACCGTCCAGGAGACACAAAAAGTTATTGCAAAAAAAGGGCAAAAACAGGTCGGGCACATCGTATCCAGTGAGAGGGGAACTTTGGTAACCATGTGTGGTTGCATCAATGCAATTGGGAACTCTGTTCCACCTCTGTTAGTTTTTCCCAGGAAAAAGTACAAAGATTATATGATAAAAAATGCGCCACCGGGAACTTTAGGAACGGCATCCCAATCCGGTTGGATGACATCAGAGATATTCGTCCAGTGGATGCAGCATTTCATTAAACATGTGAAACCAACCCCTGATTCGACTGTCTTATTAATTCTAGACAACCATGAAGCTCACATATCCCTGGCAACTATAAAGCTTGCAAAACAGAATAATGTGATACTTTTAACATTGCCACCTCACACCAGCCATAAGCTGCAGCCACTGGACAAATGTATTTATTTTGCCTTGGAAAAATACTATAACCAGAACTGTTCAAATTGGTTACTGAACCACCCAGGCCAAAGAATAACTATCTATGATATCGCAGAGATCCTAGGGAAGTCTTACCCTCTAGCTGTCACACCCACAAACTGCATGTCGGGTCTCAAAGCAACAGGAATATATCCTTTTAATAATAACATATACACCGACGAAGACTTCATAGCGGCGTCAACAACCGATTTACCTGTAGAGCAACAACAAGAACAAATTCCTGTAAACAATGAGCAGGTTCCAACGGTTGGTTTAGAAGAGAAAAATTTGCCATCAACATCCAAAATCACGCAAAATAGCACTTTGCAAAAAACATTTGTCAGTCCATCTGATTTAAAGCCACTTCCCACTGCCCAGCCATCAGCCCCGCGCAAGAGACAATCAATAAAAAAGAAAACCACCGAAATACTGACAAATACTCCCATACTCGAAAAATTAGAAATCGCAGAGCATGTAAAAAAAGTTCGAAAATCCAGTCTTGAAAAGCGTCCGTTTGTAAGATGAAGAGATTGTTTCAGCACCAGCAGCAAAACAAAGAAAACTATGTCAAGAAAACGAAACATCAAGCGAAAGCGAACTAAACTTGAGTTTAACTAACTCAGAAGATGTGAGCATTACAAATGAAACAGATGAAGAGGTTGCTCTCAATGATATTGAAAATATCGTTGTTGGCTCTTTTGTTCTGGTCAGATTTGCATTAAAAAAGACAGTTCGCTACTATGTTGGCTCTGTTACTGAAATTATTACTGATACTGACGAATGCAACATAAATTTTTTACGTCGGCATGGCAATAATTTCACATATCTCGATAATTCTGACACTGCTGTCATCCAAATGAATAACATTATCCTGCACTTACCGGATCCCAATACAGTTGGAGGTACCGCAAGAACTGCGAATTTATTTTCTTTTCCAATCAACCTGTCAGGTTATAACATTTATTAAGTACCTACTAAGCTAAATATGTTTTCTATTCTTTTTAGTTTTATATTACTGATGTTTTTTTCTAATAAATAAAACCTTTTTACGAGTTGTTTTAATGACACCTATTTCTTGAAAGAGGGTTGGCCACAGTACCATACATGGGTGGCCAGTGTACCTACATTGCAGGTACAGTGGCCAGTTTGCAACACTTTTTAAAAATTGAAAAAACTAATAGATGAAATGTTTTTTCTTACTCGTTCGCTATATAATGTTGAAGGCAAATTATATATTTTTAATGTAAAACAGTCAAAATTGGTTAAAACACTTGATGCATTCAAATAATAACAAATTTACAAAAAGGTGGCCACTGTTCCAGACTCTCCCCTACGCTTTCATTTATTTATTTATTTAATTCGCACTCAGCCAACAGCCGTTAGGCCAATTATAGGCGTCGCTGTACAGTTATGAGGACTTCCAACCCCACTAACGACTGTCATGATGTTATTATGACCGCCGGGACCAACTTTTTTCCGTGATAGCCGTACCACGAGGCGCCGAGAGATGCAGCAGTGGAACTCCCATCCAAGTTCTGACCAGAGAGAGCGTTGCTTAACTCTGCTGATCGAACGTGGACGCTTGTTCAAGCTACACCACCCAGGACCCAGGGACAGGGCCCCACTCTCAAACCCATTCTCGTGCGAAATCTTCGTAATCCAGCGGTGTAATTTCTGCCGCATTCATAATAACCCTGAACTAAACCAATTCTTGTTTGTAGATCCATGCAATTACAGTTTGTCGTTAGAACTTTACGTTTACTTGAGTTTTAATTTGAAAATAAACTCCAAATTGAATGATTTTGTTTTGACACTCCTGTCAACAATTATCATGACAACGCTTTTGTTTTCCATAGATACAATAAAATCCCATTCCTGAAGCAATTAGATTTCGTTTACTTTTTGTTGTTAGCTTGATTTGTTAAAAAGTTATAATAAGTTCAAGTATATCCCTTACTTTATGATAACCCTGTATTATAAGTACATCCTAATTCTTGTGAACATAAATATTCATTATGTTAAGTAGGTCGATTATTACTTTTTAATATTGTTTACATATAACGTAAACAAAAAGGACACGATTACAATCTTATATTTAGACAATAAATCAAGACTGTACACAATATTAAAATATGTATTAAAATTAAAAGTTTCATAGTAGTTAATCGGCCTCGTACTGACCATGTGCATATCCTATAAATGCATGTCCTGTGGTCAGTAAGAAAAAATTTGCAAAATCCTACTTTTTTTTGTTTTTATATTTACAGATTTCGTTTCGGTGATAATTGCTGATCAGTCTGTTATTTGTATTTTAAGCGATGGAGCTATTGATCTCGAAGACAAATGCACCATCGGCGAAAGAGCAATTAATACATTTGTCGAGTCAAGCAAGAGACGAAAAGATAATAGTATATTATTATATGAGCGATTATGACAGCCATTATTCACGAAGATGACATTTGCGCCACAAGCCGAAGGCGCGTGGCGCAAGTCATCTGAGTGAATAATGGCCATAATCGCGAATATAATACGATATTTTATCTACTCCTTTGCAATAGGAGACTTGTGTTCATATTTCCGAATTTTGACAGCTGTTAACTTCAAAAGTCATTGAATAATAAGAATGAATTCTGTGATTGGCTACAACCTATTGAATAATGAAAATAGAATTTTCTGATTGGTTGCAATTTGCAAGCTATTGAATAATGAAAATAGAATTTTATGATTGGCTGCAAACCGTGAATTATGAATCATAATTCATGGCCATTGTGCAGTAGGAGTAGATAAAAGGTTTTATCGTTTACGGGAATTTAAATCGCTCATCATACACAAGCGCTGCAAGGTAACGTACAATCGAGAAAGTGCTATGAAAATAGCTGAAAAGGCTGCTGTTGCTGCAAACAACAAAGGGAAAAGAAACAGCGATGAAGCAGAATCTTTTGACTTCTCAATTTATTGTTTTTTTTTTGCAAAAAAAGTGCTAATAAAAACGACCCTAAAACTCACATCAAGCGTGTTACAAGCGATGACCTAAGAATAAAAATTTTAGAAGAACTGAAGTCACGGCCGC
Organism: Agriotes lineatus; assembly: GCA_940337035.1. NCBI lineage: Eukaryota > Metazoa > Arthropoda > Insecta > Coleoptera > Elateridae > Agriotes > Agriotes lineatus. The sequence goes on along the minus strand of CALNHX010009280.1, from coordinate 43,167 downwards.
AGAATGAATTTCATAATAATTTGAGAAAACGTTTAGAATTTGCTTCTAATTTACATGCACGCTGTCTAAGCCTTTTTTATTTGTATAAACCAGTAAATGCTCAGGGCCGTCCGATATCCGATACAATGTGTGTATGTATGCAATATGTTATTAACTGTATCGTAGAGAATGAAAAAGATTCGCAACTATCAATAAAAAACATCTTAGAAGACTTTCACGGACAAATTCCGCGTATTGACAGAATTAAAGAAAGTTTGGAAGAGCATTTCGGTGATGATTTAATTTTATACGAAACAAAAAATGATATTGTTATATGTTTTCGCGATTCTCGAGATACAATAAATTTTAATAGAAGACTGGAACAAAATCAAAGCTAGTAGTAAAGAGGAACAACGTTGAAGAATTGTTGAACAGGCTGCACATATTATGTTGCAAATACGAAACAGCAGAAGCAGCTCCCAGTAGTTTTTTGGAGGATGTGGTGGTTGATATACCGGAGTTGCTACAATTATTTTTAGATATTTTAATTAAATCTCACAAACGTACAAAAGACACACAAACAAAGTGTACCAACCGCGTCGCAACAATCGCTCATATTATATCTTCCATTCGACCACGAACCTTTTTGTCTTCTATACTACTAGGCTTATCATCCATGATTCATAATAAGCATGCATCAAAAACTTAATCGATGCATTACCTTATAACGGGCTCATTGCATCTTATAACGAAACTTTGTTATCTTAATCTTCGATCGTTAATGATGCAGAACAATTTAAACTCAAAGGCGACCCATTTTTTCAATTTGTGTTCGATAACGCCGACCACAATGTCAATACACTGGATGGTTACAATACATTCCACGCCATGGGTGGAATCATGTGTGTGACGCCGTCACAAGCTGTTTATTCTGATAAAACTATACAGCGATTGCAAAAAATTCCGTCCAGCTTTAGAAATTGGCCAATTTGGTTTCATAGATTTAAAACAATTTCCGCTGGATTAAACAACGTTGTAGAAAATTTAAATTTCGACGTTTATGACAAGTTAAATATAACAGTTAATGATATCTTATGGTTGTACTTTAAATATAAGAATCCCGAAGAAACACCTGGCTGGAATGGTTATATGCAAAAAAATAAAAGATTCAAAAGATATCTGTACAACGAAAATTATTCCTCTTCCATTCGTAAATGTACCGCCCAATGATTACAGCACAATTTTTACTGTGCTGATCGAAGCTAGTTACAGAACGAGGGCAGAGGGACAAGAAATGTGTGTGGTCACTTTCGATCAGCCCCTGTACTATAAGGCAAAAGAGATTATCATTTCAATCGATCCTAAAAATGGTCCACATAATCTACATTCCGTTTTCGTAAGACTTGGTGGCTTTCATATGTTAATGAGCTTCTTAGGATCAATCATGGAATGTAGTGGCATTAAAGAAGCATTTACTACTATTTATGCTGAAAATTCTGCTGGTAAGGCACTAACTGATCACAAGAGTGTCAAAAATTATAACCCCAAATTTTTAAGAAGCACGAACAACCTAGGCGGGATGAAAATGATAATAAACAAGAGTTAGAGGTACTAGTGACTATTCAAAGCTTCGACAAGTGTCTCGTGATTTAGATGCAATCATCACATTTGTTAAGGAGGTATTGAAGAAGAATAAACTGAAACCCTTTAAGCCAAAATTTATCCATTCATTGAAGGAAAGAGATTTTAATTCTAGTTTGGATTTTTGTGGAAATGTTCTGGGCCATATATTCAGTGTTGCCAACCTCATGCAATTTTTTTCCCTCCCCACATGACAAAAATTCCCGTTTTCAGGAAAAATTTCCCTCCAATAAAAAATAACGGACATTTAAAAATTATTGTTTGTTTGAATTCGGAAACAGAAATAAAAATAATAAAATCTTACCTTTACTTAAACGAGTACATGTTTTGAGTATGCATCTCCAAATGATCGTCATTGATTTGGTAGGTTACACACGAATTATTATCTTTTTGGAGACTACTCCGTAACACACACATTGCGTTTAATGCTTGTTCCCCGATACGGTTACGTTTCTTTGTTTTAATATCCGTCACCATAGAAAATATTCTCTCAGCCTCGGCGTTTGAATGACGCAATATCAAAACTAAAGTTGCCAATTTTCCTAAATTGTGAAAAACAGGTTCATCGTTAAAATTTCTTGTTTCGGATATTTTGAGCCACATTTTGTCTAATGGCATATCTTTCAATTCCGCAATTTCATTTTTAGTAAACGAAGTTGGTAAATTCTGCCATTCCACACGGTTAAATCGGTTAAATTGATGGTATTTTTAAAATGCAATGCCACGTTTGTTATATCTAATCTGGTCTCTAAGTTGAAAGCATTTTCTGGAGCTAGAAATGCTAGGCATTTAAAAAATCACTGTTTAAGGGCAATCTGTTTTGCATTTCATGAGCCGCTGTAGTGTAAAATGCCAAACATTTTTTTAAAAACTCATCTTTGTGTTCCAATTCTGATATATGATTTGCACATTTAATACCAACATTAATTTTGTGAAGTGGTAAAAAATATTGTGGGTGATGAACATTGATTTTATTAAGGTCAGACCTCAAATACTGCGGCTGTATAAAATTTGCACATATTTGTTTAAATAATTTCTCCGAACTGTCTTGTAACTTATGAATTAAAATTTTGCGAGACTGAAACATAGCATTAAATGAATTCAAAAAATTCAATACGTACTCCAAGAAAAATAAATATCCCTTAACGTACACATCTTGCATGTTGTGTAGGATAATTTCAGCCGATTTCAGCTTGTCTTCGAAAATCGCTAATCTAAAATAATGTTGGAGCGAGTTCCAATGTTCCAATATTCTTACTATGCATGTATGCCTACTCAGCCATCTTGTAGCAGCTAGATTTAAAATTTTTGTTTCCTCTTCTCTCATTAATTCTTGAATTTCGTTTAAAATTGCGCTACGTTTCGCACTTCCTGATATGTAGTTGTAAATACTTCGTAGCAGATCTTCAGGAGTGCGCGGGAGTTCTTCGCAAACTTTGCTAGCAACTATAGCAGCAGAATGGCATATGCATCTCATTAACAACAACTCTGGAACTTCACCTTTTAAGTGGCTCAAAAAGGAATTATTTTTCCCAACCATCACACTGGCGCCGTCCGATGCAATGGCAATGATAATTTTAATTGGAATATTTAATTTTTTAAAACAACTTTTAAATTGATCATACAGGCCAACAGCATTGCATTTGGTGGCATCAAGGGATAATAACTCAAGAAGTTGTGTATAAACAGAAAAATTTTTGGTGTAGCGTACTAGAATACATAATGATTTTGTGTCACTGATGTCGGTGCTTTCATCCACCAACATCGAAAAATGATTATCTTTTAGATGTTGTGTTATTTTTGCAACTTCATATTTTCCGACGATATTTTTTATAATCTCTGTGCATTTTGTACGGCCCAGTTGCATATCTTTACATATTTTTGAATCCGGAAATATTTTCTTTATTAATGGCACCAGATGATCCACTGCTTGGGTAGCAATATTGTGCTCAGCAAAGAAAACGCTTAGAGCTATTTCCGCAGTTTTTAAGTTTTTATCGTGTCTGTTACTATCGGCATAGAGGGATGAAACTGCTGGTGTTGAAGCAATTGCTTTCATTTTTTGTTGATGTTTTTTTCCAGCTGCATGTTTTGTTAAGTCACTACTTCCGCACAATAATTCTTTGTTACACACTTTGCACATACATTTTTTATCGTTACCACGCAGAATTGGTTAATACCAGACCAATTCTTAAATTGTTCATTTTGTAGCCATTTTAAATTAAAACGTTTAATTTTTAACTTTATTTTTTTAGAGGTAACTGTTGCAGTGTCTGCAGTGTCATAATTACTTTTATCAGGACCTGAGCTACTCGTTTCCATTTTTCGAAAACCTAGGAGCACTAAATAATGAAACACCACGAACACCCGTTGGCAACTGAATCGCGTGATATCGTGATTAATATCAATAATGTAATTTCTACGCCGAACAATGTCATCCGATACGTTCGCAGTAGAGTTATTCAAAACATTCTATATTTAATGCCATTCAACAGTTTTCTTATCGTCCCTACGGAAGAATAAACAAGCCGCTTGTAGTATGTATTGAAATTAGTAAGCTGATACATTTTGCTCCAGTTTGACATGTCTAAAACGCAAGGCGCTTAATATGCTGAAATCGAATTGTTTTTGTTTGAACTTGCAGATCCTTCATCTACATTTATTTATTTATTCATTCATTTCGTGGTATAGCGTCAGAAAAACTGCTGAGTAACTGAGAGCTAGTGTATAAAATTTCAAATATCCGTTTTGCATTATAAAAAACATATCCTGCATTTCAATGTACAATTGTTTGTACTCTTACAAAATTTCCCTCCTTTTTGACCTTTTTTCCCTTTTTCCCGCTTGAACTTAAAAATTCCCGCAAAACGGGAAATTTCCCTCCAGTTGGCAACACTGCATATATTTAGATCATCGATTGTTTTTATAAAAAGAATTTTTTACTGATGATGCCGTCTTTACTACCAATGGAGTAGTTAATTCACAAAATGCACGGTACTGCAGCAAAGAGAATACAAACTGGTCGATAGACCGCCGTAGCCAGTATTTTGGTAAGGTCAATATTTGATGTGGGATAAAGAGAGATACGCTAATTGGATCATGTTTTTATCACACATAAATTATCAGAGCTTCTACATTTCTTGGAAGCAGAATTTTCTATAATATTCGGCTTGCCGAAGGGCGCTGATTTTGCAGTTGGACTGTGGACATATCGCAGTAAAGCCAAAATATTTCTTCTCATCTGTTTACCCTCTTTTGTATTTTTCGGGAATTTTAAATAAACTTGAACTTCTTTTTCTTCTAAGTGTTGCCTTCACAAATGACGCTCAAAATTCGTAACACTAATCCGACAAAATTTGCATACAGTTCTTTTCTTCTCTTGTTTATTTATAGGTTCGTCTATAATTCGATAAGTTAAATTTTGAGATGAAATTTTCACTGGTTTTATTTTGCAGAGTGGCGGATTTGGATGTACTAATTGATTAATTTTTACAATATTTTCAGGGGCGACTTTGTGTGATTCAGTATCGAGTAGAGATTTTACTTGTGGTTCATCATCGCTTGATTGTTTTTCAGAAAAATCTGTATGTAAATTGGGCTGCAATGTACCTTACCTTTAAGTGTGTTTTCTTGCGATTTAAGAGGTGGTATCCTATCTTCTGTTATTGATCATTTTCGTTTTCCGTTTCCTTTCGTAAAAAGTCTTCAGAGAAAATAGCCGTTCAGAGTTCTTTCCACACAATAAGAATCGCCTATTAATAAAAAATGAATAAGTAAATAAATTTAACATTAATTTTTAAGAATAATTTATTATTTGCGCACGGATTACCATTCCACACACCTTAGAAAAAGTGTCTAGCTACTATTGTTATACAGCCTCATTCTATGAGATTTTGTTATTAGATTTAGCCATATGGTCTTCTTTGAGTGCCAAATCCAATAGTCTTTTACCTCTTGAATATAATTAAAAAAAAAACAAAATTAAGCATTTCGCTTTTAGTCATGGCAAGTGAAATATAAATGTATACCGGGTGAGTCATAACAAGTGTATAAAATTTTGTCAAATTGTTGGGGAGGTTATTTTGAGTAAATACAGTAAAAACAAGTCTTCGCTAGACGTTCCATACTTGTAATAGTCAGGAAAAATTGCCTTAAGTCGCTCTACTCAACCAATTCATGGGAAAAGTACCATTTAAGCATTCTCTAAAACCTCTAGAGGTTCCAAAAAATGTGTGTAAAACGATGAAATCGACCCAGAGAAATTACCATGCCAACATTGTAAGTGGATAATTGCTGTGAAATATTTAAGAAGACATTATAAAAAGTGCATCGTAAATCCGATCAATAAAATAGGTCGAAACGTACGCCATCGGGCGGCTTCTCAGACGTTAGTGGTTTGCGCTTGGATTTTTAGCAAGAAAAGACCCACTAATACGCCATGCCGGTGAATTTTATTTAACGAAACATAAACGTGCCCAGATTTCCTTGCATGCTCTATTAAAATGAGAGAATGCTCCAGATTATTAATTGAAATGCGTTGGAGAACTGAAAACCCCGAATTTTCCTTTTTTCAGATGGTCGATACTACCCTCTTTGATGATGTTTTATGTGCTAAACGATAAGCGGATACAATAATAATAAGAGAAATTGTAAGGCTTCTGGTTTAGCTTTGCATCTGGGTATTACTCTGCAACATATATGTGAGCTAATCACACATTTCCCACTTAAAAAAAGTTCGGAGTTTAAATGTCTTAATTTCGAAGATATGCTAAAAGAAATAAAAAGGTTCCGATTTTTAGTAGAGTCAGTGTCGCTCCATTAGCGTCGAAGGATTTGACAGAAAAAAATGGAGTACATAATCGAATTTAAAAGCAATATTTTAGAAATTGCTGAGAAAAACCTTGCTTTGTTAAGAAGAAACAAAAGTGATGTACAAGTTTTCAGGAAATTAGTTGATGCTTCATTAGCATTTAATATCTTGTTCAACCGCAGAAGAATTGGGGATATTCAGTACGTTGAAACTGTTTCCTACTTGAAAAAGTTTACGGCTAACGGCAAAGTAAAATTCATGGAACAGTATTTGAAAGAAGACGTATAAACGTGTAGTAGCAAGTGGAAAAAGCGTTAGAGCAAATTGTAATTTTATTCCGCCAAATGTGCAAGAATACATAACTTATTACTCGATATAAGAAACGAAAGTGACATATAGTACGACAGGAAAATCACTACTTGTTTGAGTATTCTGGTGTGACTGATCAGTGGGTCAGAGTAGATGTTGTTTTAAAGAACATTGCTAAGTATTGTAAAATAAACAATCCAGAAGCAATGACGTCACACCGGTTGCGCAAAAAATTGCAACATTGATACAAATCATAAATGTAGACAAAAACGAATACTCGCAGTTTGCCAGATTTATGGGCCACACTGAAAAAAACCACCAAGAATTCTATGAACTTATTCAAGATGCCTACCAAACTACCAAAGTTGCAAAGTTGTTAACTTTATTTGATAAAGGTAAATGGGAAGACACTAGCAACTAGTGACATTCACCCGAATTCCGAAAATGAAGGAGACCACCAGCAGCACATACTTAGAAATAATTTTCAGGTTTCCATATCATATTTTTTTAAAACGTAAGACGTCATCAATATTTTTTGTAAATGACAACCTATATGTTCCTACATCTATTTCGGCAGCAATTTTTAATCTCTTTCGAACGGTATAACATTTTAAGTAAGTTACATAGAAAAATATTGAAAAAACATCCTTAAAGTACAAATAGAAAGGATGGTTACTTGAGTTTAAAAAACGAAGTTTGGACATTCATATTTATGTTGAAATTATTGTGAAAGTCAAAAAGTAATCGTAACAATTTTTTTTTTGTAAACCCAGATAATTGGAATTAGTCCGTTAACTTCATTCATCCTCACCATTTGAACTTTAAGGGAGTTTTTAATTTGTTCGAATGTAACCTTTTAAAAATGTTATTCCGTTGGGCGCAGATTAAACCTTGCTACCGAAATAGATTAATAAAAATATAATTTGTCAATTTTAAAAAATATGACGTCATAATCTTTAAACAAATATACAAAAATGTTAATGATAAAAATATATGCGCTGTAATGTGAATCGATCACCATCAGAACTCTGATTGAAATATGATATCCTATTACACCTAGGATTCGTCGACTTCCAGAAAGAATTTAATACAGTAGAACTTTGGGCAGTGTCCAAAGCGTTAAACGATGCTTGAATTGATTCAAGATACAGAACACTGATTAGAAGTATGTATAAAATTAAACAATACGCATTAAAACAAAAGGAGACGCCTATACCAAGAAACAAGGTGACACTATGTCGTCTCAAGCTGTTCTATCTAGCATCGGAAAATATTTTCAAAGAATTAGAATGGCACAAAAAAGGGATCAACATCGATTGAAAATTCTTAAATCACCTCCGTTTGGCCGACGACAAAGTCTCTTAATAAACACACACGTCGATGAACTACAACAAATGTTAGAAGAACTTAACACAGCCGCGGAAAAAGTGGGTCTAAAAATGAACCAGAACAAAACGAAGATACTGCCCAACAACAACGACAAACAGTTTACCATACATCAGCAACAGTGGAGGAATACATATACTTAGCACAGGCAATAAAATTAGGAAAACAGAACCAAACAGCAGAAGTTACAAGAAGAATTAGACAAGGACGGGCGGCATTTGGTAGACTGGGATATGTCCTCAAAAACAAAAACATACCGATATACCTAAAGCGAAATGTGCTAGACATGTGTGTATTGCCAGTGATAATCTACGGAATAGCAACAATGACACTCACAAGGAAAGGTGCAGAGAAATTAAGAACGACACAAAGAGCAATGGAGAGAGCCATGCTGGGAATTAGCCTGAGAGAAAGGAAAAGAAACACCAACATAAGAGAACGCACTAAAGTAATAGATATAACGGAGAGCAGCAAAAATGAAGTGGAGCTGGGTAGGTCACGTCGCAAGAAAATCTCCAGACGAGTGGTCCAACAGAATCATCCAGTGGCGCCCCTGACTAACTAAGAGTAGCGTCGGCAGACACCAGAAAAGATGGCTGGATGACGTAAAGGCAATAACAGGAAAATACTGGCATCATAAAGCACAGAATATAACTACATGCAAGGCATTAGGAGAGGCCTATGTCCAACAATGGACCATGGAAGGCTGAAAATGATGAATGAGATATTTTCCGGAAAACAAACATTAACGGAGTTAGCGAATTTATGCTCTATTTAATTTCCACACACTATATTCGCAATATCATGCAAATTCATCTTAAAAAAATATGACTTTGCTTACGCCCCGAGCCTCAGTGATGTAAAATATATATATATATATATCAAATTTCAAGAAGATTGCATAATATTTAGTGGTGCACACATTGATCACTTTTATCTCAAACTAGTGAAATTTCTAATATTGAGGTGCTTTCTACTAATGGGATTGAAAGGAACCAGTACTTTTAGTTTTTATTGATCATCACAAGGAAATGAAAGAAACACTTTCGGATGATGCTAAATCTTGCAGTACTAAACTAGTGTGGAGGAAAGCAAATATCCCTGTTAAGACGGAAGAGAATATCCGTGCTGTTATACAGAAGCTGTACAAAGAACACCAAAATCTGGGTAAAGAGAAATCGAGAAACACGGATAAAGCAAATATGAAACAGCAGATTTGGAAAGGTGATCTCGTTGTGTTATTTGAAATTTCCCAGCAAACTGTTATCCGGTTTACTATAATTTTTGAGAAGAGCTTATACATTTGCGAGAGGAGGCTGATAGGTCTGTAGTTATCGAAGTTCTCATTGTCTCCCGTTTTCTGAATTAGGATTACTAGGGCATTTGTCCAGTCTACGGGGATATCCCTTTGTTCTAAGCATTTATTATAGTGTGCTTAACTCTCTAATCAATGAGTTTCCCCCATTTTTCAGAATTTCTGCCACCACACCGTCCTCACCCACCGCTCTTCCATTTTTCATCCGTCTTAATGCTTCGTAGATTTCGTCAGTATGTATTGGCAAGATTTCTTCAGAATTTATGTTGACCAATTTGCTTCGTTTAGATTCATCGTCTAGATCGCATTGTTGTTCCGTTCTGTATAAAATTCTTCGACTGTTTTTAATATTACTTCTTTACTATTTGCTATTCCTTCTTTATTTTTCAACTTAAAGATTTCCTTTTTTGCTGTTGTGTTTCGACGAAATATTTTCGGAGGATACTATTACATATAAAATTCACCAACAACAAATAAGTATCTTGCATTTGACTGAGTACGAAAGAAAAAACCGGAATCGTGAAATATCAAAAAGAATTCAAAAATCAGTAAGATAATCTTGGAGAGAGAGAGATAACAATTCAAAAATGTGTCCTAGAAAGAAGGATTATGTTACAAAATGAAAAATAAAGAAGCAAACAAGATTACTAATGAATTTCTACAAACATTTTTATAAAAAGTACATTTAAACAGAAGGGATTATAATTTCACAATCCACATTTTGGAGGAATAAACCATTTTCTATCGTTGAACCCAAACAAAACAAAAATGCACTGCACAAATTTAATAAAAGCGAGACAATCTTGTGACCTTGTAGCCGACTTGCTATTTATACAAAATATTAGGAGTGTATGTTTAGACGTTATTCAAATTGTCGACAAAAAGTATGTTATATATAAGAAGAAATGAAATAACGCTTAGACGAAAAAAATTCTATTACCAACAGGCATCTACAAACCAAGAAAAAAATATAAGGGGTAAAATGACAAAAATAGAAAAACCGGGAAAAGACAAAAATGCACAACAGTAAGAGAATTATTAAAAGTTCTTAATAAGGAAGCAGTTGAGTTTTTAAAGCACACTTTTATTATTAATCACCAGATGCAACAACTACAAAACAAGAACGAGTCCATCGGTTCAGAAGAAATTATAATACAAGTGGTTTTTAGAAAATTATATAACGAAGTATTCATTGGAAGTCCAGTTCGCACATTTTAGCAATTCTATAAAGTAAATATATCGCTTCATATCGGAATATACTACTTTCCTCGTGTAGTTTTTGCTCGGTGAGCGATAATTTAGACCATCAGTCCTACGCTATTTGTGCCCACTCTGACAAATTTGGCTGTAAAGTATCCAAATACGAAGTTAATATTCTTTTCTGACGGACCAGCATCACAATACAGAAACAGACAAAACTGTTGTTTTCTTATTAAAAGAATTCCTATGTATTTTAAAAACATAAAAGGGTTTTCGTGGAACTACAGTGAAAGTGGCCACGCCAAAGGCCCTATGGATGGTGTGGAAGGTACATTGAAGAGTTGGTTTGTTCTACACAGAAATGACATTTCGGCCGCCTCAGTTTTTGTTGATAAACTTTCTTCAGAGAGTTCCATAAAAACATAGGAAGTGCAAAGTAAAGATATAGAAAACTTGAAAAAAGAATTGCTAACGAACATTCCTCCTGTTCCTCAAATTATGTCTGTGCATCAAATAACATGGAGTATAGAAAATTACTCAAAAGATATTTTTAAGAAGATTCTTTTTGCCAGTACAGATCAATATGTTTACGCTTCAGTTTAATATTCTACATGCCTATTATTTGAAGAAAGCAGTGTCCTTTTTAAAGAACTTTCTGTAGATATTCTTTGAAATATTTTATTTAGTTAACTTATTAACTAACACCTGGGTGCGTCAATCTCATTAACGAATAAATGAAAAATTAACATTGTATCAAACATCACGGTGGCAACACGAATCTTCCCTGAAAATACACTCACCGAGTAAGGCTCATATTTCCAGTAAACTTTAAAAATAATGAAGACGTCGCCAGGAATAAAATGCAAAAATTACAAAAGAACGTATCATTATAACTGCTTAAGTAAACGCAAATGTATGTGTGTAAAACTTGTGTATAGTTATGCAAAATAATAATATATGCTTTAAGAACTCAGTTTTGTACGTTTTTCACATTCCAAGATAGAAATCTTTGATTAATAATATTGTCGTTTGAAGTAACTATTTCAAGTTATAAACTCAAGGTCAATAAATAACCTTTTATTGTTATTTTAAACCGTATCGTTCTAATAAGTCTTAAAGTAACACGAATAAATATGTCATACCTGTTCTACATATAATGTTAAAAGCTAATCTTATATTAAACTCCTTGACTTTTCACACAAATGTTATGCCTTACAGATACCATAAACATTTTGCAGGGGCTATTTTGAGGTAAAATCTTAGACGTTACCGAAATGACGTTTTCTAGCAGATTGCAGCTTAAAAATAACCACAATTTATGTAAAACTTAAAACTGATCGCGGCCACTACAGCAGTTTCTTCAATGGACCTTAGTAAATGTGTAAAACGATATGCATAGGCTGAAATTGTAATTTTATTTTTGAACTGTTCCTTCAGTGGAATTGTTTAGTTATGTGAAATTTACCCTTATACAGTTGCAACCAACAAAATGCACTATTCATGAGACATGCTTTCAAGTAAGCTACAAAACGATCTTCACAGTGGTGGATGGAAAAGCCTGCAATACTTTGATAGAAACGACATCCACATAGCGTTGCTATATTTGGGGTCTTAGTTCTAAAGATTTTAACGCCATAAAGTACTGAATACATAGATTAACAAGAAACCGTTTGAATTTGGCTTATCGGTAATGCATTTGCGGATAAATTCAAAGCTGAGATGGGTTTGGTCATTGACAAGCCTAAGCATGGATTTAGGGTAGTAATGATGGAAACACCGCCGGACGATTTTTCCACAATTCTGAAAATTCGACAGCAATTACAGGAGTTGATGTCAAAATAATAAAAAGATTCAAAATAATTTTACAAACAATAGTTAGCGGACACATTATAGATAAAGAAAAACTGAGAACATTTGAATTGGATAGTGCAGAAATATTTTTTCAAAAATATCCGTGGTATCCAATGCCACCAACGGTGCACAAGATTCTCATTCATGGTTCGGATGTGATCACTAGTCCATAACATTAATCAAGTCAATAATGATTAATTTTCTGTATTTAGTAAATATACCTAAATCAAATTTCATTATAAAATGTTTTTTACCATTAGTTTTCCTAAAAACCATGAAAATATTTCTTACCAGATTTACCTCGTTTTTTGTCACTTTTTGCTCATTATGACCTTAGAGATTTTATCGCACATTTCGAAATATGGCAAATAATATTGAGTGGGAAGGTATAACCATGGTGTCAGTGCGAACCAACGCTAACGAGATGTTTCGTATAGAACGGGAAGCTGCCGTCGAGGTGTGTAAAGACTGATTATCATTACGTACTCTGACGCCCTCCAACAGTTAGAGAACGGCCGTTGGATTTTTTTCTTAATCAAAAGTGTTAATACTTCATAACCACCTAGATATGATACGTCGTCATCATTAGTAATCAAAAGGCTGCAATTCGATAGGCCAAAGAAATAACTTAAGATACTCCATCAGCAATAATTATAGCAAAGTTTATTGATGCAAATTTTTAAAGGTTTTGGTATTCCCAAATAATATTAAATAATATTGTGCTTAGGATGCAGTACATTTGATTCAGTTGAAGCCGCAGTGGTCCGTAGCTTCAGTACCGTATTCTCTAATAACTGCATCCGTAACTTTCAAGATTTTATTATAATATCCACCAACGCTTGATGTGTACCAAACCTTATGAGTATTTAGCATCTTTTTTCTAAATCGGTAGACGTCGGATAAATTAAATGTCAAAATTTCATTTCCCATTGAGTAACACAAAAATATGATCTTGGTGAAATGCTTTAACGCTTACAGGAACAAGAACAGTGAGAAGACTACGTAACACATGACACTTTGTATATGTAATAACTAGCACTTGTTAAGGGCCATTTAGACGAACAGGAATTTCTGGTGCAGTGACGTTACAAGTTTTCTCTGTCTAACATTCGCGTGTATTATAAAGAGACAGACAATGTGTTACAAGTCCGTTTCTACAAGAAAATTTTTACTGGCAAACTGGAACATGCGCTACTTTCTACAAGTTTTCGTTAAAATTTCCAACTTTGCGCATGCGCATTTTTTGCAAATCCGTAATATAGTAAATCCGCTATCAGATTGTCCTTGAATCCCGACATGATGGCGTATTTACTATACCAACCTGTTTTTTTGTAGACGGCAATTCGTAAACATAACCTCTTCGTTGCGTGAGTAAACATAACTTCATCACCGAGCATTGGACAACACTGTCATACGGTTCCTCCCTACTCCACCGTGGCAGAAGCAAAAAAACTGTGTTATCCACCTCACACCTATTAGTATTAGAGAGCAAAGCAGTTCAGTTACACGCTTTATTGAACCATATAGTTCAGCGTATTATATTACTCCAACGTGAAGTTATTTCGTGTATCGCTGACGAAAATGTTTAAAAAATGTCCCTTATTTGCAAATGGGGCTGCGATGGAAGCTTGGACAAAGTGTATATAAACACAAGTTTGAAGACGACAGCATATCGGGCTCAAGTGTGTTCTTCGCTTCAGTTGTGCCACTACAACTCGTGTCCGCCGATCACAAATCAAATGCAGAAATTGTGATTTGCAAGAACCCCAGGCCTTTGTCTCCTCGATTTTGTAGACCGCTAAGTTTACAGTTTCTGCACGAAAACACAAAATCGATAGTCAAAGAAGAACGCTACATTGAAGACCATATAAAGACACTTGTTCCTTACGAAACAATACTAAATCAGAACGCAATTTCAGCTGAATTTAAAATGATATTAACAATGATCGATGGGAAAGTTTGCAACTCATTGACATCTACGATTTCTTCTCTACGTTGCTACTTATGTGGAGCACCATCCAAAGATTCTAATAGCATCGATGCTCTTTTACAAAGAAACGTCAATGAAGACAACATCAGGTTCGGACTATCTACATTGCGTGGGTGGATAAGTTTTTTCGAGTGCTGTTTGCATTTGTCCTATTGATTAAAAATGGCAAGCACGTACTGAGGAATAAAAGCGGATTGTTGAAGACAGCAAGAGGATTGTTCAAAAGGGCTTCGGTATTGAATTAGGAGTGATTGTTGATTTTCCAAAGCCTGGATTCGGCAGTACCAATGATGGCAATACAGCGCGGCGCTTTTTCTGAAACTTAACTCTGTCTGCTATGATGACGGGGGTCAACAAAAATTTAATCAAACGCTTCTATATTATTCTACAGGCTATTTCGAGTGGCCATGACATGAATAATGACAAATTTCAAGAATATGCTAACGAAACTTGAAGAGGGCCAATTCGTGCCACCTGTAATTACCTATTTCATGCCTTTTTATTATATATTCAATTATTAATAAAGCTTGACAGTATATGTTATTATGATCAATACAATTCGTATCGCACTAGAAGTGCAAATCGCTATGTGAGTGACCACAGGCTATAAGTTTCCGAGTGTAAACGCGCTCGTGCCACGTGAGAGAATGTGCTGACAATGCAAGTTAATTCGGGGACTAGCGAGCAGCGTATTCGAAATAACGTTGGAGCCCGCGAGTGGATTCATTCGCCGTCAAACCTGCAAAGGGCAAATGCCGCCCTGATTCGCGCTCAAGTAGGTGAACATCGCAGATCGCCTGGTGCGCTCCTAAATTGATAAAGAGAGCGGTTCGACCTTTTAAAAGGGTAGTTTAAGTTCTGCGAGTGCAAACCGCAGAAGAAGGGCATCGTTAGCCGAGTCCCAGGTGCACGGTCGGGTACAACTCGCCGCGGCCGAGTCGCCGCGAAGCCCAACTCGTCGCGGCCCGACTCGCCGCCAAATATTTAAATTCTATACACTCATACTTTAATTTAAAATGTAATTTTTAAGAATTCGTTGGGTGCAAGAGAAATTTCGATTTACTAAGAATATTTCCAAAGGCTTTAATATGCACTTAGGTAAGTGACAGTAATCCTCTTTATTATCTGCTTTAAATTCATAGAAATTGCTATTGTTCATTAGTTCGACATCTTAGGGCTGTACCTGTCCAACCAAAAATATTTACAGAAGCTTTAAAATGTAGGAAATTAACAGTAATCCGCTGTTACCTGCATTAAAATCATAGAAGTTGTTATTGTCCGTCAGTTCCGCCCCTACTTACAGAACGCAAGAATAAATCTTTGCTTCAGTTGCTCCTGGTTTTTGGAACGGTTAAATTCGCTTAGAAATGGAAGGTCAAATATTGTTTCAGCGCGGAAAAGAAAAATTTTACGGTTTTATTTATGTGTTCGATAAAATTTCTAGTCACGGTAGTGTGAAGTTTTGGCGGTGTGAGCAAAGAGGTAGTTGTAAAACTAGGATCCACACTATTGGCGAGCAGGTTGTGAAGACGATCAACGAGCATTCATATGGTAGTTCAGCTGCGAAAGTGGAAGCGGATAAGGTGATTACAAAAATTAAAAGACGTGCGGAAGAAACTGTAGAAGCTACAGTTCAAGTTGTAAACGAGTGTACCGTTGGATTATCTAAGCCGCCCAAGGAGCCCTTCCAACTTATGGAGCACTTCGTAAGACAGTCAGAAGAAAAAGAAACGAAGTAAATGTGGCGCCGCCATATCCCTTCAATCTCGAAACGCTTGTTATTCCAGAAATATACAGATATTAAGAAGCCGAAAGCGGACATGACGATCCAGATAGAATTATAATTTTTGGAAGAAGGCAAAGTTTGGAAATTCTTCTAAATTCGAAGCAGTGGTACGGTGATGGGACCTTTAAACCAACACCTCCACTATTTGCACAGATTTATACAATATTAGCACAAGCATATGGTGGAGTTCATCCGATATTTTACGCTCTATTACCAAATAAGCAGCGAAATACCTACACCAGATTGTTTGAAATGATCAAATTAATTCAACCAGGTCTTAACCCGGATTCCATATCCTGCGATTTCGAGGCGGCAGCTTTCAATGCGAGGAAGGATTGTTTTGAAGTAGTCGAAATATATGGCTGTTTTTTTCATCTCGTCCATAATATGCAGAAACATCTTTCTCACTTAGCATTGATGGGAAGATATAAAAATGACGCAGATTTCGCTCTCAAAGCAAAAATGATCACTACATTACCGTTTCTACCTAGAGGATCTGGATGAATCCATCGATGATTTGGCACAAGAAATACCTCCAGAACTTCAACCGCTTCTCGAATGGTTTGAAGACTACTACGTCGGTCGAATGAATATACGTGGGAACGGCAGACGCCCATCAATATATCCTCCCGAAATGTGGACATTATATAATAGGGTTATTAACGGACAATATCGCACGAATAATCATGCAGAAGCTGCGCATCGTCGAATTGAAGTAGAACTTGGAATGGATCATCCGACCATTTGGAAATTAATTGATCGCCTCCGCAAAGTACAAAAAGGTAATGTTACTATCTATTATTAACGGGTCGAAGAAAACGTGTTACCGCATATTTCAGGAAATATTACTTCATGTTATTTTTACAAGTACGCTAAACAGAGTTTAGCGGACGAATCTGGATGTTTTCGGTCGAGATGCTAGCCGAGTTCACAATATCAGATGAGTTCGCAAAATTTTTTTTCGTTCGTGTTTCATAAAACATTTTTTGTATGAGCTCTCTAAACGTTCCGGCCGCAATTTCGGAAAAAACCAGAAATATTGTTCTGATTCTGGATAAACAAAGTCAGTACTGTAAAGTGTTGCTAAGTTACCTTTATGTTATTCATGGCCGGTTTCTAAAAGATTATACGTAGTTATGCATTTCATAAAACGAACAAAATTGCATCAAATGTTGTTTACACATGTCATAAGTTAGATTTGATGGAATCTTCTTCGTTTTATTAAATGCATAACTTTATATTGCCTTTCAGAAACTGGCCATCAGTCCGCTAAAGTAGCATTTTGCGAACTACAAACTGTTTCAAAAGTAACCATTTTGGAGAGCATGTTCGAAAATACTATTTTTACGACAATAATTTGTATTTCAGGGCGACATATTTACTACGAACAGCTGGTTGCAGGTTGCATGCCACCGATGAAACTAAAGAAATATCGAGATGCGGACTACAGGATTTTATTTATAGTAAGAGACTATCAAAATAGAAACATTATAGATTATTTAAGAGGCATAGCTCATAACTACGAGATGGTTCAGTAGCCATAAACGTATCTTCCTGTAATTAATATTTATGCATAATAAATAAATAAATAAGTTTACCATCGACGCTGTCGTTTTATTTCATTGCGCAAACGGCAAACTTTCGCGACGAGTCGGGTCGGCGGCAACTCGGCCGCGGCGACTTGGCCGCGACGACTCGGCTGCGGTGAGATGTCCCTTCCCGCCAGGTGCAAGCTATTCAAGTAAAGCAGCCCAGAAGCGAGACTGTGGTGTTCCAGTCCGACATCGCTAGAAGCGGCGATTTCGACCTAAAGAAGCATCCAACGTGGTCCCCGTTCTTTCATCAACGTATACAAGGTTAGTTCCTGCTTGTAACCTCGCGACGAAATAAGAAAGCAAGTTAGCAGTTGTAGTAAATAATTACGCTACTGCTGGCAAGGTGCTCGCTGCCTGAAGTACCGGCAGCGCACACGTCATATGCTAACTCGGCAGATCGGGTTTCTATCCATCGAGGCACTATAAAGAAACGACAACTTCGGGTTCACCTTATTGGTGCGCGTAACTATTTCATACTTCGCGTTTGTGAACTTTGTATTCGCACAATTAACTGAACTTTAAGCATTTAATTAATATATTTGCTCATGCGCAGCACGCCATTGTTTTATGTATTTGCTTTCCTGTATTTGTGTCTTTATCTTTTTCTTACAGATTATCTATATTCATGTAAACTGTTGGGTTTTTATTACCATTGGTGTTTGCATTTGTAAGTACAACATTTCAGGTGTCAACGGGCTAACTCCAACAATATTAGTGTGATCGCGTAGTGATAAAGGTGGACTTACAAAATCATTTTTTCCAACGGTGTCCATGAGACTAAAGTGTAAAATTCCTCTCACGCCAAAAATTACAACTATTTTAAGTGGTCATGGCAAATTAAAGAGCTACTTTTACAGATTCCGTATAAACAATTGTTCAATGTGAATATGTAATTTAGGTGAGCAAACTGTAGACCATGTGATTTACGATTGTCCTATACTAGAAACCCAAAGTCCTAAAAAATGAGAACTGGCCGGTTACTAAAATTAAATTAATACAAAATTATCTGAAATGTTTTGTCAAATTTATAAATAGTATTGATTTTGATAGTATAGTTATAGTTTAAATACAAAGTTTAAGTTAATAAATAATAAAAAAAAACATGAAAATAATGTAAATAGGTTTAAATGTAATATGTAATATACTTAAGTACCTCTTATGTAAATGCTTGTAAAACAAACTACATAGTTAACAATTTGACATGTTAGTTAATATCTTATAGTCTTAGACCTTATAGTCTAAAATAGAAAGTTAAGTAATTAGTAGTATAAAACATGTAATGTCATGTATGATGGAGCATATTGAATAATAACTGTATTAATAAGTGTAAAACAAAAATAAAAAATATTAGTTTTCCCTTAGTTGCACTGACGATGTAAATAGAGCCTCATAACTCACCGACTGGATAAGCTAGCGAACCAGGGCATTGTAACGCAATAATTCAGTAGGTGTAGGGCTAGGCAAGAGGCCGTATTACAAACTGCGCGCCTATTTGTCGACCTATATGCGTAGTATTATGTGCCCACCTTGGTGCATAAACTTCTAATCCATGATCCACAAATAATAGCTCATGCATTATTACCAATCGGCCAAATATGCGAAGCTGGTCAAGAAGCTCGGAACAAAGACATCAAAAGTATCCGAGAAAATTTATCACGATAGTATTCGAGATCTAAAACAATGGAAGATGTTTGGAATCGGTTCATGATAACATATGATCAGTACATTTCAAGTATCCGTAAATTAACATAGCAAAAAAACGCGCAGTTTATCTCTGGAAGCTGTACAAGTGTTAAGCCCACCTACAATAATAAGTCAATCCACTGCAAAAGGAAATTCTGAATTTGACGACGATTTTGACCAAGAAATTGTATTCCATTAATTGATTTTGTAATATTTGTAAGTTTTGACGATGTTTTTGCTAAAAAAAAATGCCTTTTTTCGTTTCTATGTATTAATTTTTTTTAAAGTATTTACGAAGGGATTTTATATAATTCACATCATTATTCCGTTTCTTAATTGTAATCCACATTTTCTTAAATAAAATGTTTGTAAATATTGACTTTAAATTCGTAATCAGTGACCTCGGGACCCCTCCCCCACACACCTATTATCTTCAACATATATCCGCCATATTGGGTCTGTCATCTTATTTTTTTTTCAAATTTTGACTTCGGTTTCGTCATCAGCGACACCAAGAAGAGTATACATTTTTACCCGAATTTATAGCTTTTTCGACTTTTGGTCAGCGTTTTGGGATTTTGTCTCACTGTGCAGCTCCTCCATTTCCTCTTTCGTCGCTGCACTCCAGTGCACTTGTTCCGCCGATTCAACTGCTTCAAAATAACTTTTTGGATCGCCCATATCAGCCAATATTGTTCCAATTAAACGATTTTGGGTTTTTATAGCTGCTCGATCTGGCAACGTTATGATCTTGTCTAGTTTTTCAGTTACATCAGACAAACCCAGGATAGGTTTAGCTTCAACAGAGCTACCAGGATCAGGCTCATCTTCTTCCTCGTCTAAATGACTGTCGTCGTTTGCTTTTGTTGGAAATAATGTCAACGTTTTTCCTGAAACTTCGGGTGTAAAAACAACATCTTTACTTCTGGCCACCCGATTTTTAATTTTATCTAGATGCGAAAACCATCCTTGCCATCTTTCGTCATTCAGTTGATACCTGCACTAATAGTCATTACTAAAAACGAACTGTACAGTATGAGCAGCCTGTTTAGTTTGTTGCTCGAAAATAGAATGTAATTTGTTCCACATCTTCGCCTCCAATGTCGTTACAATGAGCTAACTGGTTGCCCGGTCTGCGTTGTCCCACAGTTTTTGTCGGCTGCAACTCGTAACGGATATCTTACAACATTTGAACCGTACCAAGGAGCTAAGTCAACCCAGCTTCCAAAGCAGGAAGAGTACGGACTAGGAGCGTCAGTAATTCTTGAATTGGCATCACGTTTACCAAATAATTTGGGGCCTTATAATTACTATTTTGATAATTATTTTATAAGTTTGCCACTGCTTACTGTAATGGCGGAACATAACCATGGTGCAACAGGAACAATTCGAGACAACCGTTTGGCTAAATGCCCAGTAACTCCAAGCACGATTTTGAAAAAAGAAAAACGCAGAATCTTTTCCTACAAGCCAGAAAAAACATTCTGGTTGTTAGATGGCACGATAATAGCATTGTTACATTCGCTACTAATTGCCATAGTGTAGTCCCTGTGCAAAAAGTTGATAAGAGTTGGTTTTGTCAATGGGAAAAAAGAACCAAAATTCAAGTTGACTGCCCCTCAGTTGTGCAAAAGTACAATAAGTACACGGGGGGCGTCGATCGTTTTGACGAAAATGTACATTCCATGAGAGTGGACCTACGTGGAAAAAAATGGTGGTTCCCTCTGTTTGCCTTTGGAATTGATGCTGCCTGCCCAAATGCATGGCTTCTTGCAAAACTAAAGCACGACAACACGCTTACTTACTGCCAGTTTCGTAGAAACATAGTCCAAGTTTATCTTTCAAAACACGGCACAAAACCGCAAAAAAACAAAGCTGTGGAGCTCCTCTGGGCAAGAGAGTTCTTCCGGAAGTTAGGCTACTGTCACAAACGAACACGTCTAATGTGTAAAGAATGCCAAGTGGGACTACATATTCACTGTTGGTACCAATTTCATACAAAATAAGTAATATTTATTAATATTTACTACTGTATTTTATTTAGATGTTTTTCAATAAAGTTGGTTTCTATGCACGGTGTCACCTATAGGTGACACACATTTTTTTCAAAAATTTGACTTTTTTTTCGACAATTTTTCGTATTCTCCTTTAATGTGACCCTCAAATAACCTAGATTTTAATAAATCAAATTAATGCATTTTCAAGTAACCGTATGGGAACTGAAGGGTTAAGGAGCGTGCGGTTTTCGCGCGTAAATTTGTATAGCAAAAAGACGAATTCAATAACTCGTGATGGCTTTACTTACAGAAGGTAAAATTTGTAGTATGTTCGTCTGAAACAGTCGAGCAACGAAAAGCAAGACTGGAAACCGTTCGAGTACGTACTGCTCGATCCAGACGAACACTGCACGCTGATTTAAATCTTGGTGCCTTCCATTACGATGCTAATTATAATTAAAGTCTTCATCCAAGTGTGGTTATTGAAATCTATCTTCTATATATATAAAAATGACTATTCAATTCACCTGTCATCTGTCAAAAAGTGACCAATGAAAATCCAGAATTCTGACGTTTCTTGACCAATCAAAAAAATATCAGTGGATATATCTTCCTAGAAGGTATTCAAGTGACTATTTTTAACAAATGCGATTTTTATTAGAAAAAGTCGACATTAGTGGTCTGTTAATATAGAAATTGCGTAGTTTGTTGCTAGATTTACTGAAAACTAATTTGAAAAAGGTAGTTGTTTGGTTCATTAAATAGTCCCTCGAATACCATTCTTAGTCAAAGTTAAGTAGATTATTTTTGCGGTGGTATCACTACTCATGTCCATTGCGCTTGGGATTAGGACTCGTGCTAGCGCACTCGTCCTAATCGTACCCAAGCGCAATGGACATTCGTGACACCACCGCAAAAATAGTCGACATAACTTTGACTACTCATGGTATTATAAGTGAATATTTCTTTGTTTGTCCCGTGTGCGTTCCTTTACCATTCATCCCATGGCGATGAAAATTTGGGGAGTTGTTGTGCTCACGCCCGCGAAGGTTTCTAAACAACCATTTTACAATAGGTGCAGCTGGGGTCGAGATTAGGTCTGTGCGTTTGTATAGATAATTCGAATAATATATCGAATAACGATATTAAAATAAAAGTTATTCGAATTATCAAATAAATAATTATTTGAATAAATTTATTGGAATTATCGAATAAATAATTTGGATAAAAATTTATTCGAATAAAAATGTATTCGCTTAAATATTTATTCAGATAAAAATGTATTCGAATAAGAATTTATTCGAAGAATTATTTATTGGATAATTCGATAAGTTTACTTTCAATAAATTTATTCGAATATCGAATAAACAATTATTCGAACAAATAAAACTTATAGTAAAATCACGGAATCAAACTGTGCACGTCATCAAATATTTAGTTATTAATTTGACGTTACTGTTTGATAACGAGCGCCGTTTGATTCCGTAATTTACCTATAGTTACAATAATATTTTTTTGGCTATGAATAAAAATTTCTGTGTCTGTATAATTGAATATTGTTTATTGATCTAAATAAAAAATACTGATTCGAACTTGCGTATTGATTTCAAAGTTTGTTCTACCTTAATGAATTGTAAAAATGTTCTCCAATAAAATAATTTCTATGCCTTCAACGGTTTTCCTGCTTCTTGTAAATGAAGTGTTTGCCCTACTTAATTTTAAGTATTACGATTTGCATACTTTTTATTGCTCACAAATGTTTATTTTTCGTTCGTTTTGTGAATGTTCAATAACTTATCTAAAGATAAAATACAGTAAAATGGGGTGTGGAGCAATAGTTTATAACTTTCGAATAATTGAATAGTTATTCCAATAACTTAGTTATTCAATAAATTCGTTATTCGAATAAGTTAGTTAGTTGAATAAACTGGTTATTCGAATAAGCTCTTGCAATAAATTATTTGAATAAATTAGTTATTCAAATAAGTTATGCGAATAAATTAGTTATTCGAATAAATTAGTTATTCGAATAACTTACTTATTCGAATAGTGCAATAGTTATTCGAATTTCGATATATCGAATAATATTCGATATTTAATTTTATTCGTTATTCGATACCTAGTTTGTGATATCGAATGCCCCTATTCGAGATACTTTGATATATTGTATTTATGGTCCCATTTGGCTCATATTCAGAATATCTGTTAGTTAGGTGGAAAGAATTATTTTTACAAGAAATGGACCCGGTGGGTGGCCCTGAAGTCGAGATATTTACGAAAATGTGTATTTATGGTCTGATTTGGCTCATATTCAGAAGATGTGTGTACAAAAACAAATTATTTTTGAACAGAACAGCGTTCTCAGTTTAATATCATTTCAACCTATGTTGTTGCGAGTAAAGAAGCGCCAGAATCTAGACACACACTTTCGCAACCTGATGCAGAAATCAGTCGGACTGAAAATAATGCTCTTGACTACGAAGAAGACACCAACGATGCAAATTCAGTTTCGATTAGTGACAAAATATGGTCAAGAGATACTGTGCTGTTTTTTATAAGCGAAGTAAAGAAATAGGATGCAGAACTCGAGAATACTTTAAAAAATGTTGTGGCAAAAAAGTTCTATTATTCTTTCAGCTAAAACAAAAAAAACAAATATGAACAAAACAGTCCTGATATGAAGCGGGAAAGCCTCAAACGCACATACAATTGTATTACATAATACATCTAGCAAAAACCGAAAGCATTAGGAGTATTTTACTGCGGTGCATGATATATTATTTACCAAGCTGTACCTATACATCTCTAACCGATGTACAAACTTCAACACATGAAGATTCAGAAAATGAAACGTTATTTTCCTGAAAAAAAAACTTAGAACTAATGGTGCTGATCAACGAAACAAAGATAAAATGGCAGGGCGGTATAAATTCCTTGCCCTGTTTGAGGAAGTCAAGAAGATGTAAATATAGCTTAAGTATTACTTAAGCAAAAACTTAATTTAATATTATTTAAAATGTTTCACTAGATTCAATATTTTTGTTTTGTAAAGCAATTACTATTTAGTATATTTTTTATGTAAATAAAGTAACTTTCCTCTGATATATATTTTAATTGGCTTCGAATCCTAAGATCATTCGCATTATTCCCATTTCAGTTTGTTTGAGTTTTCACTAGTATAATATTATATCACAAGTGTCACCCAATGATATTTGTAACTTAATGTAACTTGCAGGGATTAGTTTATGTAAACACAAGTTGCGTAACAATTCGGTATGGTCGACATGGTAAAATCAATTATTTTCTGTAAGTGTTTCGAAAACTTTTACTTGATGTTTAACCAACATTGTACTACATTTGTTGACTGGAAGTTTATTATTTTATTAGTAGAAATCAGAATTTAAGTAGATTGTGGGACGAAACTGAATTAGTCTTTTTTAATTTTCTGATTAGCTCATTTTTTCAAAATTGTAAGAAAATTGTTGTCTTAGTGAAATTACCAATAAAAAGCAATAAATTATCTATTTTTAAATAATTACTTCAGCTTTTAGTTCTAAATTCATTAAAACAATCATTAAATTACAGATTTACATGTTTGTAGTTTGTTTTAGCTCTTTAGATCCGATTCTAGAAAAGTTGCACCTACAACATATTCAATGATGATCAAAATCCAGTTAACCAAAACGTTATAAAAGAAAAAATGACGTTTATCTCAATTTTTCTACAACCTCAATTAAAAGTAGGCTTTTCTGAACTCGTCTCCAAAGCAGAGAGTATTAAAAATTGACGTTGAATATCCGCGGAAATCAAGTAACTTTTGAAACTGTAATTTATGACAGCAAATTGTTTTTATTATCTACCAGTATGGGAGAAAAATTTATTAATAACTTAGGTGCAGAAAATGAATTTCTTGCATTAAAACCAACATAAATAATGGTACGTTCTAAAGGTACTAGTGATTAAACGAATTTATTGGTTTTATAATATTAAAAAAATACCATTGCCTAAATTACATATATTAACAACCCTATTTGTAATTAAAACATCATGAAACAATAAGAAAGCCGACCTGCGATTAATTAATAAAATAAGCAATGGTAGTAAAAATCGCAGATCAACCCCCCTACCATTTATACACCACGGCAGCTCTGAAAAACTGTTACTTACTCACCGCGATGGCCGACTAGCTCAAATATCGGCGGCCTTAGATCGTAGGTTCAGATCATCAGCTATGTACCCTGGAATGTCTTCAAAAAAGGAAAGGAAAATGGAAATGGGCGCCAGAAATCAAAAGATTTCAAATAACAAGAAGAAAAATAAACTACAAGTGACTAGCGTTTAATTAATCATTAATAAAAGTTTTGAAGAGTCAGTAACCAATAATCAGGATAATTAAAATGTAAATAATGTAATAACACAATTGTGTATCTTAACTGAAGGTTGCGACACGCATAAAATTAAGAACCCCTTTCGGGTTATTTTAATAACTTTAACAAAAACACTCGTGGGATAAGCTTATCACAGTCATCTAATAAAACCTTCTGTTAGGCTATTGAAAATAAATAGCGTGACTGTACCTTTTACATAGGGTCGAAACACACATCAAAAATAGCAAAATTTATAACTGTGCATAATTAACTATAAGCATGAAAATTTAATGTAAAAAGCAAGAGCATGTATCAAATTGAACATTACATTTTAATAATTGCAAAACGTATGAATTTAAGTTTTAAATATTGACGGGTTTAAAATGTATAAATGGAGAAACCAGTTATCAAAAACACGATAAATCTCGGAACAGCACAACTAACCTCGCAAAATAAGCTGGACGTGAACGGCTACAACCCTTGTTGGAATCGCCAAGGATGCGCAGAAAATTGCTGCAGAAGCATCCCCAAAAAGGCAGCAAAAGCATCTTCAAAAGGCCGCAAAACGCCGAACCCAGCAGGTGTCGAAAGTGCGATAAGGCTTGGCCTCCGAGATAAACTCGTTGTTGAAACGGAACTGGTAATTAAGAGCTAACAAAAAATGTAATTACTATGGGGATAATAAGACAGAAAAGCGCAATCGTACCTGATAATAATCAGCCCTTAGAAAACACATTGCTCATTGAAATTGGTTGAGCGCACGTAATTTAATATAATTAACATAAAATCTCGGCCGCGCGAAATGCGCTGCCCGAGGTGAAAAGAATGAGTGCCCCGGACGACAATTTCGTTTCCTCGAGGAAGGCTCGCACTCTGATAAGAGATAGCGCGGGTCAGAGAGGGCATTGCGCAAACGATAAGAACTTGATGCAGGTACAAAATGCGTCTATTTTTTTTGGCGGTGTCCTATGTGGTGCCCCTGTTATTTTTAAGCCGATTTATAAGGGTTGTTTCCCTTGGCTTATCTTCTCGAAAGAGGATTTTGCGACAGCGTTTCGCTTTTGGTGTTGGCATCATCGATCTCATTCTCGAATTCTTTGGTTTCCTACATTTTTTTAATGTTTTCATATTTAAACCTTTTTATTTCTTTTGGCCGTGGGGAGTGAAACAATTTTTTGGCTTAGCCTAATTGTTTCGCCATTTATCCAATTATTTCAGTTTTAACCTGTATATTTTTAGTTGAATTATAAATCCTTTTGCATTTCGAATTCGTAAATTTTCCAAACCAACGCATTTTGTACCTGCATCAGGTTCTTATCGTTTGCGCAATGCCCTCTCTGACCCGCGCTATCTCTTATCAGAGTGCGAGCCTTCCTCGAGGAAACGAAATTGTCGTCCGGGGCACTCATTCTTTTCACCTCGGGCAGCGCATTTCGCGCGGCCGAGATTTTATGTTAATTATATTAAATTACGTGCACTCAACCAATTTCAATGAGCAATGTGTTTTCTAAGGGCTGATTATTATCAGGTACGATTGCGCTTTTCTGTCTTATTATCCCCATAGTAGTACATCGCACGTTCTCTGTGTTTATAAATGTGTTGCGCTGGGCCTATCCAATTGAAGAAATACATTAACTACTTCACGGTACTACCTACCACTACTAGCAACACGATGTTCAATAGCTATAGGTTTACGTTAACAATGCAGTAGTTGTATTATTTAGTGGAAGTTCTTTACTTGTGCCAACACTTAACATTAGTATTGATCGTGACAAGAAGCTCCATTTTAATATTTTTAATTCAGAAAAATACCAATGGATAAGTAAGTAGTTCTTTTATCATTTTTTGCCGTTACTGCACTAATTAGAATAGCGTCTCTTTAATTGTCGTAAAGTTTTGTTTTTACGATTCTTTACTAAATTGCCGAAACCAAGCCCCAGTAAGTCGCAAAATGCTGATGAAGATTCTCGAAAAGATTAAGATAGTGATACTACTATGTCATCTTCTAATGAGCAAGTTGCTACTACTAAGCAACGAAAAAAACGATACAAGCAAAAGTTTAAAGACGATTGGCAAGATTCTAGATCACGGTTAATGAAATTTTCTTCTTCGGGTGCCAGTGGTGTAGCATTTTATAAAGTATGCCAGAAAGCTATTCAAGGTAATAAAACCCATTTCGATCGCCATCAAAACAGTGCGCATCATATTAAAAAACAAAAAGTTTGGAAAACGTTATTTTTATTGAAGACAGTGTACGCAGTGGTGAAACATTTAAAACCCACAAACTTGTCGAAGATGAGCTTAGGTTATGTATGTTTGTAGTGGAACATGACTTATCTTTTAGGTTAATGGAACATTTACCTAAACTAATTAATTCTGTGTCCTGACTCAAATATTGCAAAACGTGTACAGCTAAGTCAAACCAAAGCGACAAAACCATTACAAAAAGAAA
Organism: Agriotes lineatus; assembly: GCA_940337035.1. Taxonomy (NCBI): domain Eukaryota; kingdom Metazoa; phylum Arthropoda; class Insecta; order Coleoptera; family Elateridae; genus Agriotes; species Agriotes lineatus. Next base: position 14,806 of record CALNHX010009280.1, on the reverse strand, counting down.
TGCGCCATTTGCTGTAAGATATATTGTCAGACAACTTGACGATACTTTTTTTTCACTTATTATCGATGAGACGACAAACATTTTATTCAAAAAGTGTCTTGTACTTTTGATTCGGTAAGTATGCGATAAATTTTTAGCGTTGATTGAGTTGCAAGACTCAAAAGCAAAGAGTATATTTCAAGCTATAATTCATTTGTTAAACGCAAACAAAATAAACATACAATACATGTTGTGGATTCGTTGCAGATAATTGTTCTACTATGATGAGACATATGTAAGGGGTGCAGGCCCTTCTTAAAAAGAATATCTAAATGGAATATTCACTTTCTGCTTTTCCATTAATTTGTACAATACTGACCCACGAATGGTTCGTGCATCGCTTTTTTTACAATATGCCCCAACTTCAATGGCAATAAATCTACAGTTTGCGTCGCTGACGGCTTGCAATACAATTGAAAAGTATTGCTAACAAAAAGTGTTTGCAATTTCTTTAAAGCTTTCTTCAGTAGGTGGCTGTATATGCAATTGCTGCAAAATTTCCCTCAATAAATGAGTGACTTCTGGCATGATTTTCGCAATGGTAGAAGTCCCCAAGCGACAAGAAAATGCTAGACTTTTGAATGAATTGCTAGTGGCTAGGAATCTGTGAAGGGGAAAGGAATATCACTTAAAGACATACTAATATTTTTTTGTAATCATTTTAAATGTATTAGCAGTAATATTATACGTGTTTTCTTAATCTTCCCACCCGCAGCAGTTAAAACAGCGTGGAAAGTACATTTGGATAAACTCCCTCCGCGAAAATCCGGAAAGCCCGCACCAGAAGTTGAAGTGGAATGGCCCTATTTCAAAAGCTCGGTTTTTCTGAAACACATTTTTGAAAGAAGGTCCGCAAGTGGTAATTTATGCGAAATGGATCAAAGACCTGAATATGAATATGATACTAGTCAAGAAGAAGATTACACACAAAACAACGACAATGAAATAATTGATATATCACTTCCTCCTACACCAATTTCCCCATCATTAAGTGCTGGGCATTCTTCTGCTATTCAGTCTTCTTCGACAAGAGGCGGAGATACCGCGGAGAAGACAAATCATTTAGGGTACAAAAAAAGGCCAGCCCCAATGGATGTAATAGGAAAAGGTGTGTTGGAAATTGAGAAAGAAAAACTGTAAATGCGAAAAGCAAAAGAAACGTCAGCTGTATACAGGGTCTTATAGAAATGAGTGCAAATATTTTAACCAGTGATAAGAGCTCGCCAAACTGAACAACTTTTCTATTTATCGTTTTTCATTTAAACGCATATTTTTTCAATCATTTATCTCCCCTAATTTTCGAGCCGCTTGGTAAGCAAATCTAAGTTAAAGGTGAACGGCACAAGTATAATTAAAACTGCAAAGTTCTTGCACAAAAAACATGCGGTCAATAACTTACCTACCTCAATTGATAAAGTACGTCGGTGACCAGATGTGTTTTATCAGTATCTACACAGTTTTTGTTGGTTTGCATATCAAAGTATTATTCCATAGGCGGGTATGCATTATTAGAGTTAAATTGTTTTGATTTTGAACTTAGTTTTGAGGGCGTTTTCGAAAAAATGATAAATAGAGAAATTGTTCAAATTTGCGAGTTCTATTACGGGTTAAAATATTTGCACTCATTTCCATAACACCCTGTATAAAGACGACGAAGTAACCTCCTGCTCAGAAGCTACAGTTTAGAATTAATGTTCAACAACTGCGTATGGAAAGCGTCTATGGGGTCGGAAATAGAACAGCCACTAGTGTGACAAATCCATTTCCACCATAGTCTTCGCAAACACCAGCAGCTACACAACATGCAATCGCTTTTGATTGAAATAATTCTTACACAGTGATGCAACCTCTTGGGTCACCTGGATTTAATTATAACAGCTGTAGTTACTAATATTTATATACTCATTACTTACATTTCACTTGATATTGTATTTGCTTTCCACATTACAATAAATACTTATTTTACTTCTTACCTGAGAGTTAGTCTTTCTTCGGCACTAAATGGTTGTTTATGGAGGTTGGTGTACACGTTTTGAATTCTTGGTTCTACAAGCTGTAGAATGTCATTGAACGTAGACTGCGACAGTCGTAAGTATTCATAAAATCTTTCTGGGTAATTCTTGAGCTGCTGATACAAATGATAGAATTCACAGAGTTTAGCGCGTTCTCTATTCACTGGATGCACACTCCATCTTCGGACGCAACCACCATTTCAAACCATTACTAGGAGAATCACTTTCACTGTCGCTATCCGTGAACTGATCTGATGACATTGAAAGACTGCAAAGGACGAGATGAACTATTTCATTATGTTTTGTAGAGGCAAGTATAGATGCATGGCGATATACGCGGCGAGTAGCGTGGCGAGTGGTACAGCAAGTTGTACTACTCCACTAGGTTTTTACCCTTTGGTACGTTTATGCTACAGCTGCATTTTTGCCGATCCTACGCGGCATGACATAAGGCAGTCAAAAGTCGGCCCTGATTAGCTGATGACGCAATATACGCGCCTGCGCGTTTTGTCAATGTTTATAACCTCAGTTGTTATCAGAAGTGTCGCGTGAAAATAAATTTGATAAAATTATCTTTTTCATATTGTCACATAATGGAAGCACTGTTGAAAAGATTTTCTTTGCCACAAGGGTATACATATTATTAATGTTCAGGTAAACTGGAAAAACACGAGACAGTTTTTAGAGTAGCAGAGGTAATTGATAAAGCAAGCACAAAGGTAGGCCAGTTTACAAAATAACAATGCCCTTATTTAACCATAAATATCCTTTTAAGGAATACCTACACACTTTAAGTTCTTATAGCTGTATAACCTGACGGCTTGTGAGAGAACATATCCTTCAGCAGGTCGAATCAACGTGTGTAAGGTGCATCTCAGATGTCAGCACTTAACTGATAAAAGAGCTATAGGTGATAGACCAACCAAAAATACAAATTGTCCAGCTAAACTTTACGTTCTTGTAAGAAGGTTAGTTGTCTGTTTTTTAAATTTATCATTTCTAGTGCTTTAATTTTGCAGGCTTGTAAATAAATCTCGCAGTTAGAATATAGACCCATTAAAAGAAGTATTTCCCTGTATCATTGAATTTAAAAATGAACACAACCATACAATTAATACTGTAGCAGCCCTTAAGTATAAGACATGTAAAAAAGTCTTGAAGCAATTTTAAAGGGATACAATGAAAATTCCTAAGGACTTGTAAAATTTCAGTGGACAGAAGACTGAAAACATTACTATGTTGCCATTTGTTCTCCTATAATGAGAAGAGCTCATGAAAAACTAACCCAATCAAAAGAAATGGTTTTAGTTGATGCAGCAGGAGGTTTGGACCGACATAATCATAGGATTTATTGTTTAATTACTCCTACAGCGGCAGAAGGAATTCCTTTAGGTATTATTGCAACAGATACAGAGACCATTCAAGTTTTTACTGAAGCTATTAAATCCATTCAGAGCATTTTTCCACCTTCACCATTTTGTGGCCAAAAGTATCCTGATATCTTTTTGACAGATAAGTACCTAGTAAAGGAAAGAAAACCTCTTAAAAATATATTTCCTAAGAGTATGTTATTACTGTGTTAGTTTCACATGCGTAAAGCTGTGTGGAGTTGGATATTAGACAGTGCACACAAAATAGAGAAAAATGATCATCAACAACTGTATTACCTGTTTAAAAGTATTTTACATGCCACAACGAAAGAAATAGCCGAAGAGAAATACGTAATGTTGTGTTCTTCAAAAACTGCAAGCAAATATAAGGCGTACATTAAATATGTAGAAAGTATGTGGGACAGAAAAAGAGCATGGGCATCTTATTGCAGGCAGGGATTGCCATTACGAGGAAACAATACAACTAATTATGTTAGCATCGGTTTTCGCATTCTAAAAGAAAATATATTCGATAGAACTATGGCTTTCAATTTAACACAAATGGTGGACTTCATCTTGAGTACATATGAGGAATATATGGAGAAAAGGTTAATAGACTTTTGTAGTGGCAGATATTCTAAGTCTCTATTAAAGAAAATGCTTTCATCTGATAATTGTTCACTCAACGTGGTGTCACCTTGTTCTGATAAGTTAGGTTGTTTCCTAGTCCGTAGCCAAGAAAACCAAGACATTAGCTATAAAGTTGATATTATTGCTGGATTTTGTTCATGTTTTCAAGGGAATAATGTGGAAACCTTTGCAAACATGCTGCTGCAGTGTTTTCACATTTAGATATTTGAAATTGAGAGTGCGTATTATGTTTCCACTAAAAACGGAATTTATTTTGTGGCAACATATGCAATTAACTGGTAATTCTTTTCAACCAAATGATGTTATTAATGAAAAGTTTATCGCTGGACAGTTGCAAATTGAATCGCAATCACATAAAAAATTGTGATATTGCAGATGATACGATTAAACAATTGACTTCAGATGACTCAGAAAAAATCAAGGAAATTTTCAGCAGGATACAGAGTGGACTACAAACTGAGCCTTTATTGTTTGTACCAGCAGCGAGGAAAATGATAAAAATTATAACGACTTTGCAAAAACAGATAATGCATTAGCTTCGGCAATGCCACATTTGCCAAATACTCGGGGTTGCCTTCTAAATTAAAAAACAAAACAGCAATAAAAACAGAAAAAAGATATGGTGTGAAGATAAATGTTCAACCTACCGCAGTTAGTTGAAGACTTAAAGAAACTAAAGGGAGGAGAAAGTTGATGTTATGTGGTAGAAATAAAAAAGCTGGAAATCGTATTACTTTAGATAGGAATAAAAGGAAGGAAACTAGACACCACGATTATACTATATTTGGGTCATTACCACCACGGAAACGAAGGGTATCACACAGTCTGGAACAGTGTGTTAGCAAATCGCGACATAAGTAAAGGGTAGTAAAATATTGAATATATGCATATATCTGTCGTAGGCATAAAGCAATTTTAGGCATACAGGGTGTTTCCAAAATGATGCGGCAAACTTTACGTGCGACTTCTGCAGCTCAAAATAGTTAAAAAAGTTTATATGAACACATGTCCGCAAACTCTTCGTTTACGAGCTATGACTTGTTTTCTACAACAGTGGTTTAAAATAATTTGCCGTAACAATAACTACAGTGATTGTTCAAAATGTTGTCCATTTGCTTTTATACAAGACTGCACACGATGCATCATCGACTGTCTTACAGGCTGGATAATTCCCGGTCGATTTTGAATTGATGCACAAGAATCGATAACCTGTTGTTCTAACACTTCTACATTTTCTATTGGTGCGGAAAAAGAGTCACAGCTTGAAATCAAAGAGTTTACGGGCATGTGTTCGTATAAACTTTTTAAATTATTTTGAGCTGTAGAAGTCACCTGTAAAGTTTGGCGCAACATTTTGGAAACACCCTGTATAGTTATTTGCCTAGGCATTTACTAAGTGCTATGGCAAATAGCAGAATAGTTAAAAATTAATAAGATTTTGCTATCTGCCTAGGCATTTACCATTTGCCCAGCTCCACGTTGGTCATTTAACAAATGCCGAGATGCCTACAATTGCTTTATGCCTACGACATATCCATTATGTTATAATATAAAAAAATTGTATTCATTTGGCTTCACTCCACAAATGTTACGCTTATTTGCATCATATCTTCAGAACAGGCGCCAGTATGTAGTATATAATAATTGTGTATCACGTGAGTTTAACGTTTTATCAGGAGTTCCACAGGGCTCTAACCTAGGGCCATTACTGTTCCTGATCTTAATTAATGATCTACCCGATGTAATAACCTATTCTAAATGTCTACTGTTTGCTGATGACTTTAAAATTTATAAGAGTATATCTTGCATTAACGACTGTCAATTATTACAATTTGACCTTGAAAAAATCTTTCAATGGTCTGTTGTAAACCGCCTTTCATTTAATATAAATAAATGTGCTATAGTTAGCTACACTCGCAAACAATCAATAATAACCTTTAACTATACACTTGATAATCAGAATGTTTGTAGGAAAAACAATATAAAAGATCTGGGTATACAGTTTGATAATCAACTTACTTTTAACTTACATATTCTTCACTGCGTTAACTCAGCTTATAGACAACTTGGATTTGTTATACGGAACGCCAGATCGTTTAGTCAAATTCACTCCCTAATTTTTGTATATAATATGTTTGTGAGACCACACTTAGAATATGGATGTGTTATTTGGTCACCATATTACAACAATTATAAGAATTTAATAGAAAAGGTCCAAAAAAAATTTTTACGCTTCTTGTATTTCAAAACGCATGGGGTCTATCCTCTCTATCTACCCTATACTGAATTGCTTCAAGAGTCTAATTTCTTAAGTTTAGAAAAAAGAAGAGCTTTGCAGTCATGCATATTTATTTTCAAATTAGTGCGATCGGCTGTAGATTGTGATACCCTTTTATCGGAGCTGCATTTTCATGTACCCTCACACAACTCTAGGAATACCTTTGTTTTTTCAATACCGAATTACGGAACGAATTATGCCTATAATTCGCCAATGTTGCGTATGTGTTCGATTTATAACAACTTTTCGGAGATAGATATTTATCACGGCAGTAATTTAAGTTTTATGTAAATAGAGCAATAGCTCGTTAAACGGATGCCATTTATATTTTATTTAGAATTATAATAATTTAATTTTTTTTATTTTTTTTTGCACGTACTTTAGCAACTAGTTAATATAGATCTTTTTTCCCTTAATTTGCGAGTTTGTAATATATTTATTTAATATTTATGTCAACTATAGTTATAGGTGATTTTCGTCTCTGGTACCCATTCTTACTTGTTTGCTTTGGCACTACCATAAATCTAACTAACTAACTAATTAATACCTTACTGTATGTATTGTACGAATTATGTATATTTTGTTTAATAGTAGCCTGTAATTGGTTGATCTGTTGGCTACTTGCTAAAATAAATAAATAAATAAATATAAATATACCTACTATAGAAAACCAAAGATGTTTTTGATTTTAAAAATGTACCTAGTTATTTTCTTATAATCCAAATAAGCTAACGATATATTTAATAAGTGACATGGGTAAGCCGAGCATATTTTTCTTAGCTTTCAGCAAACCTTTGTTTTATGTCAATCGAAATTTATTTGAGGCAACTTAAGCGACCTTTACGTTCTACACAGCATTGTATTTTATATATATATTATGGAAAATCCTAATCATAATGTACCTACATTGATAAAGGTTCAAGAGAATAGCTAATTTAATTAATCAATAGTAATGCTTCATTATTATCGAAAATAATTTCATTGATTTCATTTATTTAGCTAAATGACTAAACGGGAAAAATACAAACTTATATTGATAAATAAACTTTCATCAATAACCACTATTGACAAAATACAAAGCAATAAGTATCTATGTATATACTCAATAAGAGTTTTAATAATAATCTTTTTTAAATTTTATTTTATTACAAAAAAATTGTCTCATTGCTGTCAAATTTCCCGTAGTTATAAGTAAAACGCGCGTGTGCCGCCATCAGCCAATCAGGACCGACTTTTGAGTGCCTTATGTTATACCGTGTATGATCGGCAGAAATGTGCTACAGCTTCGCTGCTTGAACATCGCCCAGCTGTGTACATGGATGTGCACCACCTAGTGGTGGCGAAACAACACTAGCATGCTTTAATGTGGCATTTATTCTACAGTAGCGCTGCTCGCCAATCAGTGTTGGTTTATAGGAGGGAAATTCCCTTTTTTGTGGAAATTTGTAAGGATTGTGGGAAATGAGAATTTTTTGAAATAATCCCGATTTCGGGGGGAATTTTCCTATATCGTCAGTGAAGTAACAATACCTCCTATCTAACAAAATTCTCAAAATTAAGATTTATACAGCAATCGATTCCTAACTTCACTGCGCATAATTTCAATAGCTCCTATTTGCCAATAACTTGAAAATGCCCGCGCACCAGGAAAAAAACAATACCTCCTATCTTGAAACTGTAACTTCAATACCTCCTATCTGTCTAGCATGCAGGTGTCAAACGACACATTGTGTTACAAGTTTGCGCGAAGAGGTGCAGTAAACACGTTTAATTGTGTTGAAAGTGCTCCAAATTCAATATTTGTTACAATTTTAATTAGTGTGAATGACAGAGACATAGTTGAGTGATTATAGATAAAAATCTCTTTGAAAATTCCAAAGTTTCATTGCAAATTAATTTGAACGAGTTTTGAAGGTTATGGTGAGTAATTAAATATTGCTAGCTTCAAAAAAGTTCATTTTTACATGATATGCTATAAAATGTTTTTAGTTTTGGTAATTACAAAATTTAGGAAGTAAAGTTTAGCCCTTTTTAAATTTAAACTTAGTTAGGAGGTATTGATATACAAAAGTTGATTTCAAGTGTTAGTTAGGAGATATTGTTTTTCTCTTGCAGAATAAAACAATGAATTCACGAACACTGAAAATTCTTCAATTAGCTGCTGAAACACAAAATAATATCAATATCAACTATCCAGCCGGTGATAAAAATTTAGAAACCGATTTGGAAAATATGCCCGTAGTATTTGAAGACGACTTAGTCGTCGAAGAATGTGCTTCAGTTTCGTTTTACGAAATATTGAGTTCCGTAGATTTGAACCCAATGAATGAAGCTAGCCCACATTATATTAATATACCGAACGAAATAGGTATTTATCGCGAAGAAACAGTTCCACTTATTAATGTTCAAAGTACTTCAACTGATTTATATACACCTGTGCCAGTCCAGAATTCGATTCAAGATAATAATCTAGGCAATAGCGATTCAAATCACCAGTATGAGCCTGAAAATCAACAAGATAATAGCAGCGACTGTGGATCTAAACAACTAGATGAACAAGTAGGTGAGGAACAATTAGAAGTCGAAAATGACGAAGATGTTTTTGAAGAAGCGGCATACGGAAATATGGAAAAAGGGAGAAAGCGTAACATAAAAGGTCAAAAACATACATGGAACAAATTTTAAAATGAAAGACTACGTGAAAAGGGAAAAGAATACTTGGGATATACGAGAGGAAAAGACAAAAAGGTGAGACAGAATACAATGAGATCAGAAAGGAAAATCGGCGATGAATGCCGTTCAAACTTCTGCAAAAAATCAACCAAACGACAATGCCAACAGTTTTCAGGTGAAAACAGAAAGAAGATCTTTCAAGATTTTTGGTCTTTGTTAAACTAACACCAACCACAAGAAAAACGGACACAATAAACGAAGTATCAAGGCGAGGAAATACTCTACACTATACTTTAACTCTCGAGCAAAACAAAGTGGAAGTTTGCAGACAGTTCTTCTTATCTACCTTAGGGCTCCGCCCATTTACAGTTCAAAGTTGGGTAAATAACAGCAAAAATGGTATGAAGGAAGAGCAAAAACAAGCGAATGAAAAAAGGAAAGACAGAAATCCCAGGGTAATAGCATTCTCCATAGCGAAAGAATATTTAAATAAATTTCTCGACGAGTTACCAAAACAGCCATCTCACTATGTGAGGAGAAGCTCCAGCAAACTATATTTAGAAGAACATTTCACATCACACAAGCAACTTCTTGAAATTTATGAAATGAAGTGCAGAGAAGATGAAATGGAACCTTTGACTCGATGGGCTTTTCAGAAAGCTTTTAATGAGAAGAACCTTAGCTTGTTTACACCAAAGAAAGATCAGTGCGACATTTGCCTTGAGTATGAACATGGAAACAAATCAGAAGAAGAATGGACCAAACACATAGAAAAGAAAAATGCAGTAAGAAATGAAAAAGAAAAAGACATCAAAGATGCCAAAGAACAGAAATGCATTTTATTAACAGTAGACCTTCACGCTGTTAAGTTAGCTCCATACTTAAATGCTACGAAGATTTATTTTAAAACCAAATTATGCTGCCATAATTATACAATTTTCGACGTAGCAACGCGAAAGGTGTCATGTTATTGGTTTACAGAACAGGACACAAATTTAAACGCTTCGACTTTTGCATCTTGTCTAATTAATTATTTCGAAGTGAATTATTTGCCACAGAAACTTCCAATTGTTATTTATAGCGATGGCTGTACATTTCAAAACCGCAACTCTATTTTGGCTAATGCACTTCTCAACTTTTCAATGCTACACAAAGTCATTATTCTCCAAAAATATCTCGAAAAAGGCCATTCCCAGATGGAGGTGGACTCGGTGCATAGCTGCATCGAAAGAAAATTAAAAAATCGGAAGATTTATCTCCCAAGTGATTATTTGAGAGCGACTGAGGAAGCTAGAAAATTTCCTGAACCATATAGGGTAATCAAATGCGAATATGATTTTTTCAAAGACTACGCACGGGTGGAGCATACACGATACAAATCAATTAGACCAGGAAGTCGCACTACCGATCCAACCGTTACAGACATTGTGTCATAGAAATATAACTCAACTGGTACAATAGAGTTTAAAACAAATCACAATGATGACTTTAGTCCTCTTCCTTCAAGATCTACACATATAGACCCCATACCAGTCTATCCACAAGCTCATCAGCAAAAGCTATGCATCAAGAGAAAAAAGTATCTACATTTGCAAGAATTAAAAAGTGTAATACCACAAGACTGTCATCCCTTTTACGACTCAATTCCTTATGAATAAATTAATTTTGTTTTAAACCACGTAGTTATATTTTAAGTTCATAATTACCAGATTGTTTAGTTGTTTTCATATTTTTTAAGTTCTAAAATTAAAAATCATAATAATTATGTATGTGTTCGAGAATCTAAGACTCTATTATTAAATAATAACATTTTATACTTTACATGTAAAACACATGCAATAAAATATAATTATAACAACAGCGCATTTTTAAGACCCGGTCTTTCCATCTCCTTATAAACTGCCCAGTAACTATGTTTTGTAGTGTCAACTCAAAACAATTTGCTTAACTCCTCCCACCAATTTCAGCCAATAGTAGGTTAAACCTGATAAAATCTGTACACGTGTATAGCAAACAATAATTACTACAAATAGGTTATGAGAAACTCTATAAAGATAATTCAGGAATTCGCCTCATCAAAAATAACTTATCTTAAAATTTAAGTCAAAAGTTTAAAAATTTAAAATTTGACATTGTGAATAGATATCGAGGAAAATTATGTGATTGGTATTTAATCACATGGTAAGAGCAGAGTTAACGAAATTTTGAGTTAAAACGACAATGGTGTTCTCAGTTTTAGTGTATTTTTTAAGTTTAATATCTCCTATCTACAAATAATAGAAAACTAATATCTCCTATCTGCATTGCATTTCTATAAATAAAACATTGTTGTTACTATAACATCTATTTAATTTTTTGGCCCTTTTCAAAACCCTCTAATAGTATCAGTTTACTTCAAATCAGTTGCACTTGCAAACCAATCAGTTTTTATCCTCTCCTGTAAAATTTAGGTAAAGGGAGATAGGAGGTATTGTTACTTCACTGACGATATGTTAAAAGATCTAGAGAAAATAAGTCTTTAACCCTTAATTTGATAATGTATCTTATAGGATACGCTCTAATTATAAATATTTTATTTACGGTAAATGGCTAAATCAAGGTGCGCCATCAAGTTTACTGGTCAAAGACACTCTATTTTACAGAGTTCTACTAATAGTTTAGCCAGCTATACAAATTTGTTGAAACTATTCTATGATTACTTACCAATGGCGGTTGGGTGCAACAGCTGGTCGTGTCGTGTGGTAAGTTTTATTATTTTTTGTACAAATGTCTTTCGAATAGTTATGAAAAATAGGGTTAGGCGTTATCTTTAGAGGTGCGTGCAATGTTGTAACCCATCCAAGAAACACTTTAGCGATATTTTGATATAAAAATATCATTTTTATTTTATGTATCCTATAGTACACTTTGCCAAATTTTCAACAAAAGCCACCACATTTGTTTTGTATCTTATTGTCCACATTGCCAAATTTATAAGAAAATTGATCACGTATCTTATGTATCCTATAGTCGACATTACCAATTTTTTAAGATGATGTATCAAGTTTGTTTTGCATATTTTTTGGCTACATTACTTTGATATTTGAATCAAACAAAACGTTTTTTGATTGTACAAAAAAAACAATGAATTCTACTATATAAACGAACAAACATTTAATTTTTTCAGAAAGAAAATAAACAAAATGTTTCCAACCCGCAAAGATAAAATTATAGCTCTTCTTCCTCCTCCTACATCAGATATTGACGAGTCAAGTGACGATGACGAAGAAAAAATACTTCATAGAAATGATCAGGATAGATATTCAGAATCATCTGAAGCCCCCTCACTTCCAGGCTCAATTGCAGAACAACTTGAAGATATTTTCAACAGTTCATCAGATACCGACATTGCTTCAGAACAGAGTGAAGAACCGAATATTGAACTACAGGCAATAGAAACACCAATCAAACAGATTCCAGAAGATAAGACGACTCCAAAGCAGACATATGTTTTTACACCAATGAAGACAAGATCTCATTCAAAGAAAAAAGGCCAAGAAAGTAAAGAAACAGAACAAAGTCAAAAGAAGAAGGAAAATACTGAAAAAGAAAAACCAAGAAAAACTAACAAAATATGTAAAAAAAAACCAAATATAACATATACATGGTCCAATCAAGAATTTGAGTATCCAGTAGACATACCTGATAACGACTTTTCAATACCAAATGAAGTACAATCACCTCTGCAATATTTCAATACATTTTTCTCTTCTGATCTTATTCAGCTTATTACGGAGAATACCAATTTATATTCTTGTCAAGAAACAGGAAAATCTATAAATATTGTTGAAACCGAGGTGCGCGATTTCGTTGCTATACATATTTTGATGGGTATAGTAGACATGCCGTCATATTTAGATTATTGGAGCAAAGAATTTAGATACAATGACATTGCAGATGTAATGCCTTTGAAACGTTATCAACAAATTAGAAGGTACATTCATTTTGTCAATAACAGAAATCAGAATGACGATCCTTATTTCAAAATACGGCCTGTTCTTGATATTATAAGGAGAAACTGCATTCAAGGTGAAAATGAAAAAAGGCAAAGCATTGATGAAATGATGGTCCCTTATAAAGGTAAAAAAGCAGGATCAAAGCGTCAATACATAAAGTCCAAACCAAAAAAATGGGGATTCAAAATATTTGTGAGAGCGGGTATTTCTGGATTTGTTTACGATTTTATCGTTTATGGCGGAGAAAACACATTTATACAACACCAGAACTTTTCAAATGAGGAGATGGGCATGGGATTAGGTGCTAAAGTTGTGATTGGTCTTTGTCAGTCGATAAAAAATCCTGCTTGCACAGCTATCTATTTTGATAATTTTTTTACGTCTTTGGATTTACTATACACCTTACGAAATGAATATGGGATATTAGCCTTGGGTACTATAAGAAGTAACAGGTTACAAAACTGCAATTTGGAAGAAGATAAAGCATTGAAACAAAAAGGCCGAGGCTCGTTCTGCCGCAGAAGTGACAATGAAAATAAAATTACATGCGTGAAGTGGTATGACAACAAACCTGTCTCATTAGTCAGTACATTTGTTTCTGCTGGACCTATTACTACTGCTAAAAGGTATGAAAAATCACAAAAAGCCAAAGTTGATGTTCCCTGTCCCAACATAGTCAAACAGTACAACGCTCACATGGGAGGAGTGGATCTCATGGACATGCTCGTTTCTTTATACAGAATTCCACTAAAGACACGTCGTTGGTATCTGTCAATTTTTTCACAAATGATAGATATATGTCTAAATAACGTCAATTTTTTCACAAATGATAGATATATGTCTAAATAACGCTTGGTTGCTGTATCGACGCGACAGAAAATTATTGGCTGCTAAAGATAAAGAACTATCTTTGAAACAATTTAGACGTTCAGTCGCTCAATCTTTGAAGTTGAAAGACAGAGTAAGAAAAGGAAATTCAACTGAAGTTATAAATAATTCGAAAAAAATCAAGCGCGTGGTAGTTCCTAGACCACCACCTGATGTATGTTCCGATAAAGTGAATCATTTTCCAGTGTATTCCACAAAAGGTCGATGTCGATTGTGTAAGACCGGAGAAACCCACTGGATTTGTACCAAATGCGATGCGAGGTTGTGTTTAGTAAAAAACCGTAACTGCTTCTACACCTTCCATAACAATAATTAGGTTTTATTTTTCTTTAGCGTATGTTTTGTAGCACATTTTAAGTTTATTACTCATATTCATTGCAAATATAGACATTTAAAATATATGTGTTTTCTTTAGTAAGTTATTGGCATTGTATCTTACAAGATACAAAGTATATTAGAAACATATCATCTATTATTTCGCAGTGTGTCTTATAAGATACGACTCGTAAATTTTTTTACATCCTAAATGTTTCATTTGTTTTTGCATAAATGGGTCCTAATAGACATAAACAAACCATGTATACTAATTTTTGCATTGTGGCTTAGCCAAATCAACTTTTGCCAAATTAAGGGTTAATAGTGAGTGAATTACATATTTGAAGGAACTACTTACCCTAGTCGATATTTGAAAAATAATATGTGTAACAGATATCATTTGACTGACTTCACTTTCATAAATATTTAACGTTGACAGTTGTAGAACTGTCATAATATTTTGAAGTAATTTTTATTGTACTAATCAACTATCACAAGTAATAATTTGATAATGCATGAACCTAACCTGATTTGAGAGTAGTTGTTCTCGTAGAGCTAGCAAAAAAGAAATAAACTCAAATAGAA
>CALNHX010009279.1:0-51554 GCA_940337035.1 Agriotes lineatus | reverse complement strand
AAATCTGCCATTAAAGGAGTTTTGTTTTTAGGTAATCTTTCGTAAACTTCTTCTTCTGGCCTGTTAGGCTGCAGATCCAACAGTTCTTCTGCACACTTCAGAATTGCTTTTTTTGCATTTAATTTTAAATGTAAAAATGACACAACTTGACAGAAAAACCTGACCTGACAGTTTTGCCAATTTTATTTTGACCTTGAAAATTTTTATAGGAAAAAAACGTACTTTACGTCGAATTCGAGGTTGTCAGGTTAGGTTTTTTGTCAGTTTGTGTCAAATAACAAACAAATCCTAATCTATTGACCTCATATTGGACATACACCGACAGTGCCACCAACAATACACTTCAGTACTGCCAGATACGTTTATTTTATCTGCCATCTCGACCACTTTGCACCCTGCTGCAGCTTTCTCCACCACCGGAAACCAGGCAGACTTCTGAATTAATTATCAGTGACGTTAAGAGAGTATAATAAGATGAGATATTTTATTAATGCAATGTCGCAACTATTTTTGTCGCTTGCTCTCCGTCTATTAGCCCATTTGTTAATATTCCAATGTCACCATATCCACTAAAGTTTTCTATATTCTTTGCTAAATTCGCTGCTTTAATCTTTTCTTTATGCCGATTACTCTACTTTGCACAGGTAAATTATGAGCCCTTTACAGCTATGAGACTTGGTTAGGGTAGGGAAAGTGTTATAGGCATTGAAGTTACTGAAACAGTACAAAAACACTTAATAATGTCTTTATTATGCCTAAATGACGATAATACAGCTGCACAATGCTGCCTCATACATTAATTGCAGACTCTGTAACCATAAATACTTAAGAATAAAAACTTATACGCATATGGTTGATTGATCTAGGTTGACCACACTTGATTGGACTCCTCTTTTTTTTATTAATAATTAGGCAGTGAATTGCACAAAGAGCTGATATTAGTAAGGTCACTAGATTAATACACTAAGTATAAGGTACCGCCATTCCATTCCTCGCGTGAAAATGTGATGAAATTGCAAGATAAAGGTAACAAATACAAATCTCCGAAGTGCAATAGGGATGACACTAGTTTTTGGGGATTTTCTTTTTGGTGTAATGGCACTGCTGTAAAGTCAAATTATTGTTAGACATATATATTTTTACTTCTACGAGTATATTTGTAGTAGGGTCTGGGAACGGGCAAAAACATTACGGCGCCAACATAGTCTCACTCTGAACACTACGCGTCTCGTGCGCATGCCTGAGAATTTGAACTCCGCCTTTAGAAGCAAATTTTAAACTTGACCACTTTCCCACCGCGCGGACAACGCTTGCGCACAGCTCACCAAGTGTGTAAGAGTTGTACTATTAAATATATGTTTTAAGATTGTGTAGGGAAGACACTAGTTTTTGGGGATTTTCTTTTTGGTGTAATGGCACTGCTGTATAGTCAAATTTTGGTAAAATTGTTTTTATCCCCAAGTTTGAGAAAATTGTGCGTCAAGGATAGATATAAAAATCACTAATGGCGGTACCTTACACTTTAGTGTGTTGATCTAGTGACCTAAGATATTAGTGAACGAAGTTGGAAGTTGTTTGAACTACAAAACAGTAGCTTATACACAGGTCCTCAAACTGTTAGAACTAAACAGTACACATCATATATATATAAGATGATTATGATCAGAATCTAAAAGATTTTAGTCAGTAAAAACTTCCAAATTAGGAAAAAATATCCTTTCACTCTTGTTACTGGCTAAATAGAGTATAAATTCTGGAGACTGAGATGTGTATTCTGTTCACATCTTTTTGGCATGAAGGTTGGCCTTGGATTTTTGTTTTTTAAGTTGCCCATGAACAGAACCGTAATTTTTATTTTGTTGCATAACCTGCATAACCTCTAAATTTACTATCACTTGACAGACTTGATAGAGACAGTGGTGACAATAGGTACAATTTGCCACAAAATGGCGGCCAATGGCCTACTAACTTTAATAAATTGAACGTTTTTGAATGGTCATGGTTACACAACGTATAAATAATATGTTGGTGGCACTGTAAGTCTATGTCAAATTCGAGGTCATCAGGTTAGGTTTTGCGTCAGTTTTGACGCAAATTGACGCAAAATCTAACCTGCTAACCTCGAATTTGACACAAACTGACGCAAAACCTAACCTGCTAACCTCGATTTGGTATAAACGAACAAAAGCATCAACAAATTTTGCCTCTTAATGGCGGCCGATTCGAGCGACCAATAAAAACGAATACACTCGATTGTCGCCACTGTCTCATATAAAGTCACCGTACTTAATTTGATTATATCACTCCCTCTAACATGAATCAATGAAAAATTGGCAAAATGCATAGTTACGCATGTACTAACTTTTAATAAGTGATAGTCAGATGCCTTCACAAACATCGCGGTATCTGCTGACAGTACAATTGTCATAACAACCACATTAACTGTAAAGTAAATTTTTTTTTCTATAATAATTTTCAAGGTCAACTTTCTAGGGGATAAGTTGCATTCCTGCAGGGTTCCTAGTTTTAATAATGTTGATACATAGATTTTTAGTTCTTTTTTCCACTAAAAAAATGATTTGTCATTTTGACAGATATGTCATAATAGTAGAAAACTAACAGCATAGTAAAATTTGCAAAATTTATTAATTATTAAACTTACAATATTTGAAAATAATGAACGTTTGATTCTATGTAAAAAAATGAAATTTGTCAAGAGTTCAAATTAAGTAACTTTGACATTCAAAATTGACACATCACCATAATTTTGAAAAAGTTCTACCAACACAAGGTATAAAAATTTCCTAGCGTTTTACTCACATTTCTACCAACATTATAATACTTTGACAGTTATTATAGAAAAAAAAGTACTTTACTTTTAATATTTATAAATAAACTGTTCAAACATTGTTTATTGACTCGTGATATAATCTAGCCGAATGCAACTTGTTTCTTCTTGATTATCAAATCATTTCTGTTTCCACTCGATATATTGTTTTAGGCAATCACGCGAGTCCAAACAATTACCTCGTGTAAACAAAAATGATTATTTGATAATCAAGAATCCACTAGTTGCATTATATATGATAGTACATGTGGAGAAATGTTTAAAATCTGAAGTATTCCACGACCTTCTACGCACTTAATTAAAAATGTCTGTAATTACACAATTACTGAAACTGGATACATACATAAAAATTACTAAGTTCCATTTTTTATTCTGCTTAAATATGGAAACTTTGCATTTGAAGGTGTTTTGTCATGTTTTCTAACCTAAAAGCATTTGATAACCATAACCTCAAATGTAAACCTCGTTTAAACACAACAAAGTAATTTTACACAGCTATATTGGGGAAACTGTCATGGCCAACCTTCATGCCAAAAAGATGTGAACGGAGTATAAAGTACATTTTTTTTTCTATAATAATTTTCAAGGTCAACTTTCTAGGGGATAAGTTGAATTCCTGCAGGGTCCCTAGTTTTAATAATGTTGGTACATAGATTTTTAGTTCTTTTCTTCCACTAAAAAACTGATTGTCATTTTGACAGATATGTCATAATTTAATATCGCTTGCTTCATTTTTGCATTTAAAATATTTCTTGGATTTCTTTTTTTATCCAATTTTATTGATGATGATGATTCCATGTTAAAAAAAGAAATTTGTCAAGAATTCAAATTAAGAAACTTTGACATTCAAAATTGCCACATTACCATAATTTTGAAAAAGTTCTACCAACACGAGGTATAAAAATTTCCTAGCGTTTTAATCACATGTCTACCAACATTGTAACACTGACAGTTATATAGAAAAAAAACGTACTCTTTTTTATATATCTACTGTAAGTCTCGATGAAGCCCAACACTTGGTGAAAACTTTAGCCACATTTCAGTTTTAATTTTTTACAATAAGAATTTTTGTTTGAATGCTTTTATCATTCTACCTGAACTTCAACATATGTTGTTTCACTCAATCCCATAATAATAAAGTTTCTGTTTCTAGTGATTTTTTCAAGGTAAACGCCTATCCTTGTAGCATTATCTAATTCAATAAAATATCTAATTATTTTCCAAAATTTAATATAGATATTTACGGGGGGAATAGTTCCACAAGTGGCTGAGCAGATGTAAGGGTTGGCGAAGTAAATGATTAGAATGAAGAGATTATGGTTATAATCAGGCACGATTGAAACTAATTACTACCATACTGTGATTACCAAAGTTGCAATAATTTTGGTAAGCAGTAACTCAACATGATGTGCACTCGATAACTGAATATGACAATAAAGGCTATTGCATTTACTTATTGGAACAATCGACACATATCACTTTCTAATTTTGCTAGGTTAAGCTACAACAGGTACTGATTAAAGCCATAATCTTGTCGGCCCATCCAGCCTATTTACTCGCATCCGAAAACTGTGCTGATAATAACTGAACTTCCCTTTTATACACACGTTTTATAGAAATTTTACTAGAATTTAAAACATTTGGAGACTCGATTTGTGCAGATGTGTTTAGCCTCCATTCACTTGCTGCTGTTTATTTAGGAAATGCTCACTGAAAATAACGAGTTGATTTTAAAAAACTAGTCTATTGTCATAGAAATAATTAGTTTGAAAAGTAACTACAATAGCTACTTCACATATTTAGTGTCACTAGTCATTTTTGCACATTTTTATTTAAAATTAGTGCTGCATATCTACCAGTTCTGTCGTGTACTCTCTACAATTTTTTTTCTTGTAACTGTTCAATAGATATCCAGCTCTAATTGCACTGCAGTCAATTTGAATAAAATACCTCTGCTATACAAAGAATCACTGATAGCTATAGTTTTTACAGTATTAGGTAAAATAGCTTTAGTCCGAGTTTGTATAGTCCGTCACCAGTGATATTTTTGTTTTGTTTGTTTTACACCTCTAAGGCTTGTAAGTAATTTATATGATGGTTTAATTCAGTGCACTTTTGTGCAGTTTGAATAGTTGGAAGCTAATTTTTAATAGAGTAGCGCAAATTAGACACAATGCGGAAATATTTTTGGTAATAAACATACATCTCATCGTACAAAATGATCCAACACTTACAACGCAGCTGCTTATTTTTAAGCAAATTTATATGAAGGAAAGGGGGTTAAAGGGAGTTAGTTAACACAGTGTATTTTTAAAAATGAAGCAAATACAGGGTGATACCAAAAAAAAAACAGGCAACCCAAAACACTGTAAACTCGGATTTTTTTTTCATTACAGTTGATGGCAAAGCCATTTTTTTAAATGTGTAAAATATTTGTTTCTACCTTTTTTAATAAATACACTGTGCCAACCACTCTTTATCTTTTTCTCAAACTTTAATTTCTAAAAAAAGAATAAACGGGAAGAGAACGAATAATAAACCATCCTGTATTTATTTATTTCACAGGATATGTTGGATCCACAAATTTTAATGACGGTTCAATATGTCTACTTAGTTACACTATTTCTGTATTGCGTTCCACTTCATAAATATATTAGCACGACATATCAAAGTAAAAAAGTGGAGGTAGTCGCTCACTAAGTAATTAAGGCAATATGAACTGATTTTAGTAAATGTAGATATAAACTGATCTGTCATTCATAACTGCACCGCTTTATACTTTTGTTAGAAAGTTTTATTTTGAACTGTTGCGTTAAAAGACATTCCACATTACCATTAATAATAGTCTTATTTGTGTTATAACATCTGTTTACTGTTATTAACTACATACCATTAAGTTTGTTATATTTAGCCGTTGTTTGTTATTTTTAATTATAGTTTATAAGCATAGGTACCATCATGTTGTAATATTTTGTACCATAAAGTTTAATTCTTTCGTTTTCAATATCAAAGCAATAAGGCATTTCCATTGTCCAAACTGAAATCTATACAAAGATATTGTCATCAAACAATGTACTATACACAATAAACTTTATATGCTATTCCTGATTTTCTGAAATTGTTTCCTGTAGTGTAGTAAAAGTTTGATGTAACATGGTCACCCAGGTAAGTAGAATCCCTGGGACTGTTCATTCCACTTGCAGGAATCCGAGAGGCATTCCCCACACCCGAAAACCTCCAGGGGAGCGCCCATTTAGAAGACTGACTCACCCATCTCATTTTCAGTCGTGTAAGCTCGGTAAATTAACGGATTCAAACCGAAAACACCCAGAAAACTCAGAAGTGGTGTATCCTACAACGGCTTTATCGTTGAGAAAGCCCAAACTAGGGTCGACAGATTTACTCTCGCTAAAAATTACAACTGCAGATCAGTTCTGAATTATTCTAAACAATCATACCTGATGTAAAGATTAAAATCTGCATTCTTTCTATTATTGTTGTTGGGCAAAAATACTTTATAATTGCTGTTTTGGCTTTGTTCCAGTTCAATGTGCTTAGGACCTGCCTCTCTGGCCTTTTTAAAAATATCATGAGCTAAATTGGATAATTCGTTTGACCGTGCTTTGGTGCTTTCTAAATGTGAACTTTCTGCTGACATTTCACTACAGGTGTTATTTTTAGCAATTTTACGTTTTTTACAGTTCGGTTCGTCACTATTATTTGCTTGCAAACGTTCCGCTCTCAGCAAACGGAAACCTTGAAGTGCCAACTTTTTATATATTAAATACTTCGACAAGCCATAGTCCCATTCGCTTAAAATAACCTCATATGCTTGTTGAATACTCATGGGAACTTCATTCCAGAACAACTCAAGGCGATTCTAAAAAAAAATGTACAGCCCTATAAAATAACAAAGTTGTTCAACCTACGGTCTCAAGTAAAAATAAAGCTTCTTCAGGATGTAAAAACCGTCCGTTTTTATTGGCAAATCCGAAGTTGTTCAGAATGCCACCACCTTTCACAATTTCAACCAGTTTTTGTTCTGGTAACCAGTTGGCTGCTGACCTGGCACAGCTAGATGACAAGTATGATGTAGTAGTTTCTAATACATTTCTAAGGTTTAATACACTAACCGTCGCTCCACTCGTTGAGTTTTGAAAGCATTCGCCAAGGAGTTTAAGGAGTTGCTAACTAATTCGTTTTCCTCTGCACTTCCGGTAGGTAGAAAGAACTTGCTTCCCAGCTGATCCAACTTCTTTATAGGATTTTTATGAGTTTCCATAAGTACTTTTGCCCTGGAATTAATAAATTCATTTGAAATGTTGATGTTGACATTTCAAATAATTGAGGTTAATTTAGTAAAATGTGTAAAGAACGCTAGCAAAGTTATCAATAATTACCATTTATCTATTTCCTGCTTATTCATTATAGAAGACATCAAAATTAAGCAAGACAAGCTATTTATCAAAGAATTCAAAAATTTTATGTAAAATCAAATCTTAGGTTATTACTACAGGGGTTTTAAATAATGAATGTTGCTTGCACTGCAAGTTTAAAGGCCTGTTAACAGACAGTTGTATTGGGTTAATTTGAATAGAAATATCCACAGATATAAATAACAAATTGCGATTATATCGTCAAATCTTTTAATACAATAGTAATAGAATAGCACATTAGTTTATAATTTTCTTAATCGTTGTGCTCGTATGATTCTCGAAAAGGACAAATTTGTGAACAGACCTTTCTGTAAACTGAAAGAAGCATAACCTCAATGTTTTCACGTGTATCCTAATGTGTGTTTTCGCAATGTTTTAAAATTTTGAATGCACCATGGTAAAAGCTAAAAAAGAAATTGTAAAGGTTGAAAAACCTAAAATGAAGGAAAAAATAATGAAGAAAAAGAAGGCTGTTGTAACATCTAAACTTAAGAAGGTAATAAAGCAAAAACCGCTTTCGGAGGACTCACAAGTAGTAGCTAAAATTAAGAAGGAAATTAACGCAACGCCAAGAAAAGACCCAAAGAAAGTTTTTGGCAATTTAAAGAAGTTAGAAGCGAAACACGCTAATGAACAGAAATTGTCGAATCGGGTGGTTCTTAAAACAGAAGACGATAAAAAGCCAAACCTTGAAGAGGACGAGAGTGATGATGATAGGAAGTCGTTTATGAAAAGCTTTGTGAAAGCCCAAAGTCCTGTTGATCGGAAACAAGTTGAAAGTGGCGTTACGGCTCTTTTCGAGTATGTAGAGAAAGTGGCAACAGAGTCGAAAAAGACTGAGCTTTTCGCAGATGACGAGAGGCCTATTTTTTTGCAAGTCACAGCTATAAAAGTTCCAAACACACCCAATCGCCAAATTCGCTTTACGCTGCAACACTCCATGCTGACAAACGAGAGTGAAGTATGCCTGATCGTGAAGGACATGTTCAAGGCAAAGGAGCACGAGGAGACCATCGAATACTTTGAGGATCTGTTGCGCGAGAATGGAGTCACCGGCATAAAAACCATAATGCCCTATCACCAATTCAGGACGGAATACGGCAATGAGTTTGAGCTAAAAAGGAAGCTTCTGGGCCTCTATGACCATTTTCTGGTGGATGCGAGGATATCTGGGTATGTGGTTCATATGCTGGGTAAAATATTTTTGGACAAGCGCAAAATGCCCACACCCGTTAATATGGAGAAGGGGGAACTTAAAGATCGCATCGATAAGGCCTTGAGGACGACGCTGATGAAGATTCATTCCAAAAGTGATTCGTTTCAAGTGCAAGTTGGCCACGTAAATATGAACCAGGAGCAGATTTTTGAGAATGTTATGACAGTTGTAGATGAACTCGACAACGATTTTCCTGGCGGCTTAGATAACGTGCGAGCTCTTGGAGTTAAGACTGACAGAAGCATTAGCATTCCTGTATATCTGACGTTAAGTGAGTATATTTTCAGTTTTTAAATATGCAGTAACTTTCTATTGTCATAATATTTTGATACAGTTATTATGTTATTAACCATTTAACATACCATTTTTCCTTCATGTTGCGTTTTATTAAAAAAGTCTTGATGTTGGCTCTTTTTTACTTTTTTTTTAATAGAATTGCGTGTGTGCATTTAATTTTTTGACAAAGTTGTTTTCTGACGTCCTTTTTCTTACTGCATACTGTACATACTCTTGTTGGATTATTCTTCTTTTATGTAGCAGGCAATACGTCTGGAAAATGGCAGCAGTTTTTTATCTGCATAATAGTAGTCAACACAGTCTACACTACCCATAGTGTCATTGTAGTCTTGAATAGCCAGAAGTTTCTTCTGGACTCGTCTTTTTTGTACTATGGTGACAATTTGTCGCTTCTGTATGGTGGATACAAAACTGATGTCTTTCCATGTCTTTTTTGTATGGTGACAATTTGTCGCTTCTGTATGGTGGACAAAAAACTGATGTCTTTCCATTTTATCACTAAACATTTTCCTAGACTTGTAGGCCGAAACTAATTTTAGGTCGTGCTCATGAGATTTCAAGAGGGTATTTGTCGGTTTTTTTTTTTCATTAAAAACCTAAATACAGCAATAGTTTGAGAGACGATAGTATTGGTTAGTCAGTGGGTGTAACAAAAGAAGTTTACAGGAATATGGTTATTATTCTTAACAGTGCAGATCAGACTATCAGCATCGTATTTTTTTAGGTTGCATTTGAAAATGACATGGCCTAGAACAGTGATTCCCAAAGTGGTCTCTCAGGGGTCGATAAATTCGGTGCATAAAAATGGGGGTCGAAGGCATTTGAAAATCGACCCCCAAACAGGCCGTTATTTAAATCTTTCAATATCAACTTATCGTATGTTAACTTAATGGTCAAGTATATTGTAAGTACTAATTAACACATCACAAAATTTACTTTAAGTAGATTAAATTGTAACTAGCTAGGTTTGTGTCAACACACTGCTGGTACACGAGTTTGGACATGTACAGGACGAATGCATGTTGAAACAACTTTTTTGCACGCCCGAACTTGCTTTGTTCAATGCGATTGGAAACGTGTCATTTAATTTACCCTCGTTTACAAATAGCATCGACTCCAAAAAATCAGATCTTATCAAATTATGGAAAACCAGTTATTGTCAAAGGTGCTATAAGCAAGTAAAAGAACGAGTTACAGTCGGGGGTCTATGGTATCAACTATTTTTGGGAAAGGGGTCCTTGGCCCAAAAAGTTTGGGAACCTCTGACCTAGAAGGCTAAAATTCAGGAACTTATTTTAAAGTACTTTACAATTTCTAATGAAGTTGTTACATGCGGACTTTTATGGCTTTTTATGGTTTTTTTTTGTAAATGGCTCCCAAAATGTAATTTTTTTTTCTGGAAAATTATGTACATTTCAAATTTACAACTAATTACAAAATAAATATTTTTGTAGAGGTCCTCCATGTGGTTTAGAAATGTAACCCAAAATACATTTTTAGAAATTTAAACTTGCTGCCGAAATGTCCTACAATTGGATTGGTCGCCGGGAGTTTCGAAAGCGTTCGACATAGTTTCGGCTTCTGTAAATAGGTGGCCATGGAATAGAACTCAGACAACAACCTCATGGTTTTTGTTGACAATAAAGTATATTCATGAATTAACTACGGCTTAGGTATGTGCATATGCACTTTGAAGGATTTTTAAAAATCTTGCCCTAAACCGACTTTGCACTCGCTACCTACCTAACGCTCGTTGCTGTATTTCTTTCTCTGTGGCTTGCACATGCAAATTTTGTTTTCATTTTTACTGTCACGGACCTTGCTCTTATTCGATCGATTGAGATGGTATTTAGCCCGATACTCAACTCTGCTTGCAGCATAGATAAATAAAGCAAGTCAATAAATCACAGAGCTGGGGTAAATCAGGCAACTGCAAGAAGTTACATCAGAAATTTGAATTCATAACTGCGTTGGTAAAGCATTGCCGATATTAAATGGAATTACTTCAGAATAAATGGCAATAAGGCAGAGCTCAATTCGTAAGTTAGAGTCACAGGAATATCAATTAGCATAAATTAAGAGGTTGGTGCAAAGTAAAGCCAATCAAAATTCAACAAATCTATCACCAAAGGGTTTATTACATGCGTGTTAAATAAATTTACATGTCAGTATAATTGAATAAGTACAGTTCTATGAACTTTTTAAATAAAGGTAAGGACAGTTTGTTCCCAATACAGTGCAAAAAGAGCACAATACTAGATCAAATAAGGCTATAAAAAAATGGAACTGTAATATTTGAAGAATGGTGAAAAGCAAACAATTATTATAAAATACAAGAAATTCACACAACAGGAAATGAACGAGATTGGTGTTTAAAAAAATGAGTCAGTGAAGTGACATAAGTGAACAGACAATCCAAATAAAACATAGCGAGTGGCGCTATAACCTAGTTTAAATACGAACGTGGACAAACAGTAATTTTAGAATTAAGATTTTGTACATTTTTATAAGTTAAAATTTAGTTTATAAGTAATTGATTTGTACTTGGTTAACCATCAGGGGAGAAACAATTGAATAAAAATTATTTCAAGACAGTCTAATTTGTCTCTCCAGATTAATTGAGTTTTAAGCCATTTACAATTGAAATAAATTAAAAATAATTATACCATCGTGATCAGGAGTTCGTAGTGCATATGTGAGAATGTGGGTGTGAAAATCAATCACCGAAAAATTATTTTCATCTGCGACCACCTTCCGAACCACTTCACCAACGACGAGAAGTTTACGATCATCAGATTTTGAGCACAATTGAGGTCAGGCGTTTGAAATTTTGGTAGCACCACGTCCGCGCACCGTGTAGGAGTACACCGCAGCAGTTCCACCATCCTAGGGTTCTGCTTCCAGCAGCTAGCATCAGGAGCAGCGGTTCCGAGCCAGTTTCCGCAGCCTAAAAAAGGTCAGGTTAGTGTTGCAAAGCAAATATCCGTGCTAGAGTTTCGAAACTTACCATGAGGAACGAGCCCTATAAGAGGAAGCCGATTCCAGTCTTACAATACTTTAAAAAAGAGCGTGAGGTCTAGAAATTGTAAAAATATAAGTTGAAGTTATGTTTTTTCACATGAAAGGACGCGTTCAAAACAATTGAATTGCCAAGGAAGCCGTGAACGATCTA
This sequence comes from Agriotes lineatus, assembly GCA_940337035.1. Lineage (NCBI taxonomy): Eukaryota > Metazoa > Arthropoda > Insecta > Coleoptera > Elateridae > Agriotes > Agriotes lineatus. The sequence goes on along the minus strand of CALNHX010009279.1, from coordinate 39,585 downwards.
AAAACAAACACGACTAGTGACGCTTAATAAAGCGTGAGATTCGAATTACCTGATAATTTGTTCATAGATTTGCCTTTGAATTAACTTGTAAATACACCAGAAACAAACCGCACGAAAATTCAATTTGTTGCTAGATAAATTGACAGCGTAGTGAGTCTGCGCGTTGCTGCTTTTTAATTTCACAGCCCAGTGGCGTAACGCGGGAGTTTAAATATGAACATGTCGGTGAACCTAACTTGCAGATTTGAGTCTTCATGCCTACTGAAAGCTATCCATAAATAACTTTACTTGCAGATGTGCGAATTACTATAGGGGGCAAAACACTACAATCAATGAACCCATTTATACAATTATTTATTTACTTTTAATCAGTCTTGTACATGATGTAAGTATTAAGCTTATTAAAAATTACAATAGAAGCTCTTTTTTATGTGAATCTTTGGTTTTTTGTATCTGTTCTTACGTTATCTGCTTTAAAAGATATTTTTCTATGGATATTTTACTTTTTAAATCTTTTCTTACGTTTTCTGCTTAAAACTCTCATATAGATCTTTAGTTTTTTTCAACCTTTTCTTAGACGTTCTGTTTTAGAAGCTCTTTTTTCATGTGAATCTTTAGTTTTTTATATCCGTTCTTGCGTTTTCTGCTTTAAAAAATGTTTAATTTTTAAATCTTTTCTTAAATTATCTTGTAAAAAGACTCTTTGTTCATGTTGATTTTTTGTTTTTTAAATCGTTTGTTACGTTTTTTGTAAAAAACTGTTTTATGTGGATCTTTTGTGTTTTACAATACTTTCTTCGTCTTTTAGACGAGGGAAGAAAAAACAAAAAATTTACCCAGCAGAAAGTGTTTAGATTTTCTAAAACCAGGCTAATCAATTTCAATAAGATTTTATTGTAATTAATTCACGTTCTTATATTTAAGCAAATTGTTTAGCTAGGCGTCGTCAGCATTTTGAACATTTAATTTGAATTTCTGGTTTTCTTCGTTCATGTTTACTTGTTCAACTTATTTTTTAGGTGTAAAGAATTGTTTTATTCTTTAGTTATTAATTAATTATTTGCTCTGGTTTTTGTTGTTCTGTATTTCAATATTTTCATATAAAAGCGTCAATATCTCCAGAAGGATTCGTCTTATGGTTATGACACCTATTATCAATTAGTATCTATTTTTCACAGGGAATCCACATATGAAAACATATACAGGGTGTTGTATTTGAAAAAATTGAGAAAAATTGCATTTCGCGTAAATTAATTATTCTCTATACAGGGTGTATACTTTCTGGAAAACAGGGAATTACATTCTAACTCTGGAATCAGGGAAACGTCAGGGAATTTGCTTAATTTATAAAAAAGGTCTGGTCTTGTCTTGCTTCCAGAGCATCATGTAAACGTAATAAGTACGTTCAAATTGCGCAAAATCAGGCTCCGTGTGGGAAGCTTCTTGGCAGCAGGTGTATGTACGTTAGACATGTCTTCGTTTATCTAATAGCTTGCGTGTTGTTCTACTTTCTCGTAAAAATTTACTTTTAGAGTATGTATGTATGTATGTAAAAATCTTCTGGAATTTTGATTGAAAAATCCTGGAAAACCTGGAAAAGTCAGGAATTTTCAAATTGTGAGTTAGTATACACCCTGTCTATAGTTTTACACTTTTTCGAAAAATTTGCCACGTATTTTTGTAAGTAGACTATTATCATCAATAGTCGGTGGTGCAAACATTTAGAAAATCATGATGACAGCGCTATCATCGTGGCTCCAAAGTTGACTCTATTTTGGTACTAAAGTGACAATACCTTCAGAACGGTTAGTGATACAGATACAACTTTATACATTTTTATTCCAAATGTAACAGGGAATCCAAATATGCAAAAATATACAAGATGTTCTATTTAAAAAAACACAAGTTTGGGGTTGGCATATTTTTGTCAATCACCCTATATGTACCGTTGCGGCCCCTACAAACTCAGACACCGACTTTTGACACATTCTGTGATGGACAAGAAATTTAGGCCGCCTGTCATTCGCTCGGCACTGTTAGTTTATGTCAAATTCGAGGTTAGTAGGTTAGGTTTTGCGTCAGTTTTGACACAGATTGACACAAAACCTAACCTGCTAATCTTGGATTTGACATAGACTTACAGTGCCACCAACATAAACAGTGCCAAGCGAATGACAGGCCACCTAATTTCTTGTCCATCACAGAATGTGTCAAAAGTCGATGTCTGAGTTTGTAGCAACAAATAAAGCAAGAGCGTCTGGATTATTTGACTAACTTTGTCCCGTTACAATATGACTATTACGATATAATATTGTACTAGTGTATGAAATTGTCAACTTTCTGTCAACATATGTAGTCGTCTAAAAAACTATTTCCAATGTATCACAATTATATCAATCCTGGTTTTTCACACGTTTGGAAATAAAATTGTATGTTATTCGCAGCAAAATTTGATTGGGCGAAGCATATACAACCTTACATTTGCTCCTAGTGACATAATAAATTATTACAAATAATTAGGCGATTGAAAATTCTGACAAATAACCAGGGCTGTGGAGTCGGTAAAAAAAAATCCAACTCCGACTCCTGATATTTTAGTAGTTTGAATCGGACTCCCAACTGTGACTCCCGACTCCAACTCCGACAGTACTAGAATATTGATAACCCCCACCCCCTCATTCCTTTTCATCTACTGATAAACTTTACCGGCTCATGACGAATTTTCCAAGGTTTGGGTAGTGGTTGATTATAATAAATTACATAATTATCTTGTTTAATATTTGCTATTTATAATCATAAATTAAACAATAAGAACATAATGAAAATCGTGATTTTTATCAACCCTGGGTCTGGGTTTTTAAATAATCAGTAGTACAGTCGTTCAAATAGTTTGTAGTTTTTACAAAAAGAAACTTTTATGAAGTGGTAGTCGGAGTCGGGTAATTTATACCGACTCCAACTCCGGACTCCACCCAAAAAGTTCCGACTCCTCGACTCCGACTCTACAGCCCTGCAAATAACGTACTATTAATTGGAATCATTTTGGATAATGGTAAAGGTAAATTTCAAGTCAGCCATTTTTATACTTTATTTTACTTGTTATTAAATTGAGCAAGTTAAAAAAAATTAATTAATGTATGTATGTATGTATTATCGATAACCTCATTTCACCTTGCGGTGTAGAGGCTGGTGCTTTAATACAATTGGAAATTATAAAACTGATCCATATTCACTAACAACAAGATAACGAATCATTTTGCATGTTAGTAAATTATTCTATTACAGTCTGCATGTCTCTGCAGAGATAGGCATCCAGCAACTGGTCTCTAACACTGCAATCCTTGGTTTTGGCACTCTGCAACTGGATGCAGTGTTGTTTGAATGTAAACAGATGTAAATACTTGCAATGAAGGAGTATAGCTAGTAGGGTGACCACTTTTCAATTTATACTAACCCTGAGATCCCTCATAAGTAAAAAAGGGTTTTCTGCAACCATATATGCAGAATATTTATAGAAAACAAAAATAAAGCAAATAAAAACCATGTTTTTATTCATTTCTATTAATGATTAGCGAATATAATGCCAGGTGTAACTGAAATACTTGTCTATATCGTACGTCGTACTGAACACGCATTGTTTCTACTATGTATTCAAAACAAAACATCAAACACAGACGGTTTGCATTCATATTGAAGTGCCAACAATCGACGACGCAGCTAAAGGGATTAGAAAATAGTGCAAGAAGGCAGCAAAGAGCATATAAGAAGCAACCTGAGAATTACTAAAGATTACAAGAAATTGCTGGTAGTGTGTTAATTAGTGTTTATTAACTAAAAGTGAAAAGTACGACCAATTGTGAGGTTATAGTTTCCTGAATGACATTTACAAAAACAATTAAAAATTAAGATCAGATGATGTACACGTACAGATAAACAATTGTAAATCATGTTGCTATGGTAACCTAGGGAATCGCTTGTATTTTTTATGTTTGGGGAAGCCAAGCCGAAAGCTTGTGTGCTGTTTTGCTACCCGATTTTAATAATTTTGTTGATAAGAGTAAATATTTTATGCCCAGTTGTGCGTTTTATTTATTTGCCTGTTTGTGGAAGCCAGCTATAGTTAAATTGGCAGTGTTCTGGAGTGCAGTTCCAGAATAAATTGGAAAAGCAGTTAGCAGTAGCTGAAATATTGCCAGGAAGCAGATACGAGCTTGGCGTCCTTTCCATCATAGCCTGTGCGAGTTCGTCCTTTAGAGCCGAGATTCTTCAAGATTGGGCGCTGCGGAAGCAGACAGCAAAGGGCAGCACCTAGAGACGGCCTTTTGCACTTGAAAAACCAATTCTACGTTAGCCAAACTTGATTATTATAAAAGTAATTTACCTGAGGTCAACTGATTGATTGGTTGGTGAATTTTTTGTCAACGTAGGCTAAATTTTCTGTTTCGAACAGCTTTGTTTGGGGTTAAATATGTTTATGGTTATCTGTCATTCGTCAGAATCGAGAATTTGCCATACAATGGTTAAATTCACCAACAGTGTAAGAATCCAACCCTGCAGATAGGAGTTTCAAATTGCTAGTCGAGCGCAAAAGCTTTAATAAGTTATAGATAGAGTATAGAAAGAGCAACATACCTTTATTACAGTGAAGCATAATTAAATAATCACATTTTAATTAGCTAGAGAGAGGCAATAAAACTCAAACTAAGCTTTATGTAGTGGATCAATTTTATTTATTTATAGTATGTATAGAGTCAATATAGTAGTAAAGCACTACAATATTATACCTTTGATTACAATAAAATCAAAGATTATACGCTCGGGCCCCACGCGTTTTTTTTGTGGCGATTTTATTTTTATTAATATAACCGACTTACATTGATGTTAATGTTAGACATTATTACAAAATCAGCGTAACCCGGAGAAATTATAACAAAACCCGGAGTACGGAGATTTGGTGTTTGAAACCCTGAGACTCCGGGTGAAACCCTGAGAGGTGGTCACCCTAATAGCTAGAGATGTGTTAATTTGAGTTGTAGTATTAGCAAAATTTTTAGTCCTACTTGACACACAAACATAGTGATCTAAAAAACGCGTTTTTTTAAAAATGGAATAAAAAACCTAAAAAAACCCAGAAAAACTGTTTTTTTTTTGTTTTTTATTCATTTTTGTAATTGGCGGCACGTTTTGGTAGGTAAACAAACAACAAAATTTAAACTTACAGTAGGTACAAGGTACAACCTCGTTAAGTCGGACCAGTCGGGACCGCAGCCGATCCGGCATATCGAAAATCCGGGTTAGCGGAGAGAGAGAGCAGAAAAAAAATGAAAATGAAAATATACTTTCAATAATTTCCTTTATTATGGAGAAAACACACTTTAAAAATATTGACACATCATAATACACACAAAAAAATACAACTATTGATTGTACAGGTGTGTATGTATGTCTAATTTTTGTGAAAAAGCTTGTTAATTTCTGTTACGTTTTTCCTAAACCGGTCAGGGTTACCTGGAGATCCGACTTAACGAGGTGTACTGTATTTTGATTTTACATGCTCTTTAAAGTTCAAGAAGACTACAGCACAAACTAGACAAATGTTTAATAACAAAAGTAACATTTTATACCTACTGCCTACTGGTATTACGTATTACTCACAGAACAGCAAAGCGTATGCATGCGTCTATGCGAGCACCCCGCCCCACCCCCTCTGTTGGAAGTTGTTTTAAGCTGGACCCAGTCGCTGAAACTGTCGAGCTGATGGACGAATCAAATTACGTTAGTGATTCATCAAAGTCATCAGACAGTGACATGGGCGACGTAAACTGCATGGATACTGACTCCAAGTCAATTGAGAGTTAGCCATGTCTGTTAGCGAGTAATTTCTGCATTATTATAATTTCTCTAACCACTTTGGCTATGAAATGCAAGCATTATTTTTTTTAAGAAATGTTTGTTTTTTTTTGTTACTATTAATTCTATAATTCACTTTACTTATGAAATGTATTATTTTTATTTAGAAATATCTGTTTTTTTGTTTTTCCAAAGAATATTACTTGTTATTCACTACATTTTAATTCTGAAAAGAAAAAGTATTTAAAAAAAACCAGAGCGCTTGATTTTTTTACAAAAAAAAAACAGGTTTTTTTCTTTAAAAAAGAACAGTTTTTTTTTGGTGCACCACTACACAAACATTTACTTTATATTTATATATTTATTATTATTATATATTTATATTAGTTTCATGCAGTGTGAAGCAAGAACATTTATTCTACAGGGTGGGTGTTTACTGTGTGGACAGAGAGATTGCTCCTTAACTATTCGAGACATCAAAACGCAATTTTGGTATGGTGATACACGATCATTGGACCTACATTCTAAAAATATTTAGGTACAGTTGCGGCCCCTACAAACTCAGACATCGACTTTTGACACATTCTGTGATGGACAAGAATTTAGGTGGCCTGTCATTCGCTTGGCACTGTTTATGTTGGTGGCACTGTAAGTCTATGTCAAATCCAAGATTAGCAGGTTAGGTTTTGTGTCAATCTGTGTCAAAACTGACGCAAAACCTAACCTACTAATCTTGGATTTGGACATAGACTTACAGTGCCACCACATAAACAGTGCCAAGCGAATGACAGGCCACCAAAATTTCTTGTCCATCACAGAATGTGTGTCAAAAGTCGATGTCTGAGTTTGTAGGGGCCGCAACTGTACCTAAATATTTTTAGAATGTAGGTCCAATGATCGTGTATCACCATACCAAAATTGGTTTTGATGTCTCGAATAGTTAAGGAGCAATCCTCTGTCCACACAGTAAACACCCACCCTGTAGAATAAATGTTTCTTGCTTCACACTGCATGAAACTAATATAAATATATAATAATAATAAATATATAAATATAAAGTAAATGTTTGTGTAGTGGGCGTGCAACCAAAAAAAAACTGTTCTTTTTTAAAGAAAAAAACCTGTTTTTTTTTGTAAAAAAATCAAGCGCTCTGGTTTTTTTTAAATACTTTTTTTTCAGAATTAAAATGTAGTGAATAACAACAAGTAATATTCTTTGGAAAAACAAAAAACAGATATTTCTAAATAAAAATAATACATTTCATAAGTAAAGTGAATTATAGAATTAATAGTAACAAAAAAAAACAAACATTTCTTAAAAAAAAATAATGCATTGCATTTCATAGCCAAAGTGGTTAGAGAAATTATAATAATGCAGAAATTACTCGCTAACAGACATGGCTAACTCCTCAATTGACTTGGAGTCAGTATCCATGCAGTTTACGTCGCCCATGTCACTGTCTGATGACTTTGATGAATCACTAACGTAACTTGATTCGTCCATCAGCTCGACAGTTTCAGAGCTGGGTCCAGCTTAAAACAACTTCCAACAGAGGGGGTGGGGCGGGGGTGCTCGCATAGACGCATGCATACGCTTTGCTGTTCTGTGAGTAATACGTAATACCAGTAGGCAGTAGGTATAAAATGTTACTTTTGTTTATTAAACATTTGTCTAGTTTGTGCTGTAGTCTTCTTGAACTTTAAAGAGCATGTAAAATCAAAATACAGTACAACCTCGTTAAGTCGGATCTCCAGGTAACCCTGACCGGTTTAGGAAAAACGTAAACAGAAATTAACAAGCTTTTTCCACAAAAATTAGACATACATACACACCTGTACAATCAATAGTTGTATTTTTTTGTTGTATTATGATGTGTCAATATTTTAAAAGTGTTTTTCTCCATAATAAAGGAAATTATTGAAAGTATATTTTCATTTTTCATTTTTTTTCTGCTCTCTCTCTCCGGCTAACCCGGATTTTCGATATGCCGGATCGGCTGCGGTCCCGACTGGTCCGACTTAACGAGGTTGTACCTTGTACCTACTGTAAGTTTAAATTTTGTTGTTTGTTTACCTGCCGCCAACCATACCTACCAAAACGTGCCGCCAATTACAAAAATGAATAAAAAACAAAAAAAACAGTTTTTCTGGGTTTTTTAGGTTTTTTTATTCCATTTTTAAAAAAACGCGTTTTTTTAGATCACTATGTTTGTGTGTCAAGTAGGACTAAAAATTTTGCTAATAATACAAACTCAAATTAACACATCTCTAGCTATTAGGGTGACCACCTCTCAGGGTTTCACCCGGAGTCTCAGGGTTTCAACACCAAATCTCCGTACTCCGGGTTTTGTTATAATTTCTCCGGGTTACGCTGATTTTGTAATAATGTCTAACATTAACATCAATGTAAGTCGGTTATATTAATAAAAATAAAATCGCCACAAAAAAAACTCGCGTGGGGCCCGAGCGTATAATCTTTGATTTTATTGTAATCAAAGGTATAATATTGTAGTGCTTTACTACTATATTGACTCTATACATACTATAAATAAATAAAATTGATCCACTACATAAAGCTTAGTTTGAATTTTATTGCCTCTCTCTAGCTAATTAAAAATGTGATTATTTAATTATGCTTCACTGTAATAAAGGTATGTTGCTCTTTCTATACTCTATCTATAACTTATTAAAGCTTTTGCGCCGACTAGCAATTTGAAACTCCTATCTGCAGGGTTGGATTCTTACACTGTTGGTGAATTTAACCATTGTATGGCAAATTCTCGATTCTGACGAATGACAGATAACCATAAAATATTTAACCCCAAACAAAGCTGTTCGAAACAGAAAATTTAGCCTACGTTGACAAAAAATTAACCAACAATCAATCAGTTGACCTCAGGTAAATTACTTTTATAATAATCAAGTTTGGCTAACGTAGAATTGGTTTTTCAAGTGCAAAAGGCCGTCTCTAGGTGCTGCCCTTTGCTGTCTGCTTCCCGCAGCGCCCAATCTTGAAGAATCTCGGCTCTAAAGGACGAACTCGCACAGGCTATGATTGGAAAGGACGCCAAGCTCGTATCTGCTTCCTGGCAATATTTCAGCTACTGCTAACTGCTTTTCCAATTTATTCTGGAACTGCACTCCAGAACACTGCCAATTTAACTATAGCTGGCTTCCACAAACAGGCAAATAAATAAAACGTACAACTGGGCATAAAATATTTACTCTTATCAACAAAATTTATTAAAATCGGTTAGCAAAACAGCACACAAGCTTTCGGCTTGGCTTCCCCAACATAAAAAATACAAGCGATTCCCTAGGTTACCATAGCAACATGATTTACAATTGTTTATCTGTACGTGTACATCATCTGATCTTAATTTTTAATTGTTTTTGTAAATGTCATTCAGGAAACTATAACCTCACAATTGGTCGTACTTTTCACTTTTAGTTAATAAACACTAATTAACACACTACCAGCAATTTCTTGTAATCTTTAGTAATTCTCAGGTTGCTTCTTATATGCTCTTTGCTGCCTTCTTGCACTATTTTCTAATCCCTTTAGCTGCGTCGTCGATTGTTGGCACTTCAATATGAATGCAAACCGTCTGTGTTGATGTTTTGTTTTGAATACATAGTAGAAACAATGCGTGTTCAGTACGACGTACGATATAGACAAGTATTTCAGTTACACCTGGCATTATATTCGCTAATCATTAATAGAAATGAATAAAAACATGGTTTTTATTTGCTTTATTTTTGTTTTCTATAAATATTCTGCATATATGGTTGCAGAAAACCCTTTTTTACTTATGAGGGATCTCAGGGTTAGTATAAATTGAAAAGTGGTCACCCTACTAGCTATACTCCTTCATTGCAAGTATTTACATCTGTTTACATTCAAACAACACTGCATCCAGTTGCAGAGTGCCAAAACCAAAGGATTGCAGTGTTAGAGACCAGTTGCTGGATGCCTATCTCTGCAGAGACATGCAGACTGTAATAGAATAATTTACTAACATGCAAATGATTCGTTATCTTGTTGTTAGTGAATATGGATCAGTTTTATAATTTCAATTGTATTAAAGCACCAGCCTCTACACCGCAAGGTGAAATGAGGTTATCGATAATACATACATACATACATTAATTTAATTTTTTTTAAACTTGCTCAATTTAATAACAAGTAAAATAAAGTATAAAAATGGCTGACTTGAAATTTACCTTTACCATTATCCAAAATGATTCCAATTAATAGTACGTTATTTGCAGGGCTGTAGAGTCGGAGTCGAGGAGTCGGAACTTTTTGGGTGGAGTCGGAGTTGGAGTCGGTATAAATTACCCGACTCCGACTACCACTTCATAAAAGTTTCTTTTTGTAAAAACTACAAACTATTTGAACGACTGTACTACTGATTATTTAAAAACCCAGACCCAGGGTTGATAAAAATCACGATTTTCATTATGTTCTTATTGTTAATTTATGATTATAAATAGCAAATATTAAACAAGATAATTATGTAATTTATTATAATCAACCACTTACCCCAAACCTTGGAAAATTCGTCATGAGCCGGTAAAGTTTATCATGTAGATGAAAAGGAATGAGGGGGTGGGGGTTATCAATATTCTAGTACTGTCGGAGTTGGAGTCGGGAGTCACAGTTGGGAGTCCGATTCAAACTACTAAAATATCAGGAGTCGGAGTTGGATTTTTTTTTACCGACTCCACAGCCCTGGTTATTTGTCAGAATTTTCAATCGCCTAATTATTTGTAATAATTTATTATGTCACTAGGAGCAAATGTAAGGTTGTATATGCTTCGCCCAATCAAATTTTGCTGCGAATAACATACAATTTTATTTCCAAACGTGTGAAAAACCAGGATTGATATAATTGTGATACATTGGAAATAGTTTTTTAGACGACTACATATGTTGACAGAAAGTTGACAATTTCATACACTAGTACAATATTATATCGTAATAGTCATATTGTAACGGGACAAAGTTAGTCAAATAATCCAGACGCTCTTGCTTTATTTGTTGCTATGCTTCTCAACAAGCTCTCATTTTTTATAATTGTACCAATAATAATATAACAATCAATTTATTAAACGAAATAAAAACAATTTTTAAAAATAGAATTTACTTTGTGTTGTCTTCTAAAAAATAGTGTTCCTAACTCGCTCAAAAGTGCAAATATCTGTGCCTGTGTTTTAGATCCACTCGGACTTCGCTACGCCCACCTTTGCCTAATCAACACTTGCACGATATTTGCTACTTTCGACGCTTGTTATAAAAGTAACTATTTCATGGTTATTATGGATGAAAATAAATAATAATTAAATAATATTGAAATGTTTGATTTTGTTATTTTATTTTCAAACATCATAAAAGTGACAACTTATGTGACTTGACAGACAAGGTATAGTATATTACAGCCCGAGATGGGAAGTGTTTCATTACTGTCGAGAGATTAGTTAGCTGATTGAGACGCGAAGCGTCGAAATCAGCCATTATCTCGAGACTAAGGAAACTTCCTGTCGAGGTTTGTATACTATTTTATTCGCAACCACTTTATTCTAAACAATAATTGGAAAAATTATTATATTATGATACGGCAGGTTGTGACGCGCATGAATGGATCAACGAGATTCCCAGTGTCCCTACCTACTCAGCGGTCGGGAAGTAGCGGGCTGAAATGTACGACTTCCCCCACTCAAATGAGGTCAGGAATGTTAACATTACATATATGGTTGCGAATAAAATGCATTACTTTTATGTCCAGGCATAAAAGTGATTACTTTTACGCAAGGTTGGCATGATTTAAATCCAGACTTTTATTACTTGACTTTCAAAAAAGGCGATTTAAATCAGCTGAAATAAATTCGCCAAATTTTGCGCATACAACACGACTCCCATGCTACAGAATAATATTAGTTGCATAATATTTCGAGTCTGCTTGCTTGACCTTGTCTGAATATAATTCAATGAACTTGAGATCTTGGGGAATCCCCGGAGAAATAATTTAGTTGTATAATCTGCATGCCTGCATCTCTCTGAATTTCTGAAGGAACTTTAGTTTTAATTTGGTCTTTGTGTAAGTGGGAATTGACGCATCACTCTATTATTGTATTATTTATTAGTAGTTATATGCGTTATAATAATGAGTGGACGTAAAAAGGACGCTGTATGGCTGTATATATTTTGAGTCTATCAACAAAGACAGGGCTCGAAGCCGGTACATATTTTATGTAAAAGTACATATTTTTTAGCTTGGTACATAAAATTAAAATTTAAAAAAAGGGCGCGTTTTGACCATTTTTGATATTCTACAATATAGTATGTAATAAGGTGATTACTGATTTTTAAATAGTTGGAAAATAAGCTATTATCAACTTTCAAACTTTCCAACCGATCAGAAAAGTAGTTGTCGTGGCAGCGCCAGCGGTTGGAAAGTAATCAATTATTGCCGATCGCTGTCTAGTAGGTAGGGACACTGGAAATCTCGTTCATCCACTCATGCGCTTCACAACCTGTGGAATCATAATATAATAATAATTCTTCCATTTATTGTTTAGAATAAAGTGGTTGTGAATAAAATAGTATACATACGAGGTAGAAAGTGTTTCATTCCTGTCTCGAGATAAAGTTGACATCGACTCTTCGCGTCTCGGTGAACTACTTAATATCTCAACAGTAATTAAACACTTTCCACCTCGGTATGTAATATACTATTACTTACAGTTGGTTAATAATAGGTACGTTTCTAACCTTCAAAATAGTAGGAAAGCAAGTCATTGTTTACTTTACTTTCGTTACTATCAATGAACTTTTCATTGTAACTAGCAACAGCGTTGCAGATTCCTTTGTTAAAGTGACTTATGAATAGTACAGTAACTTTACTCTTATACAGTCCACTAGTATTACTCCGCAATTGTTTTGGGAATTTTATTTCAAAAGCTGTAAAATGTACTGCTGTTCTATTTTTTAATCTTTTGCAAGGGACAGACAATTTTTATCAAAATATAACAAGTGAAAGTATTTGGATAAGCAAATGCTAACTTCCTATTTGTACTAAAGAAGCTAAACTATTATGCTTTTAGATTCTATAATCATTTATCAAATTATTATTATTATTATTATTAAAATAAACGCAGGGCAGAGGAAAGGCCCTATGAAGCTCTGAATTACAAACTATACCCATAACTTGTAACGCTAAACAAAATAATAATTATATAAGACAACTAATATCTACATTTAAAATTATAACATAATTGAATTATTAACAAAAACGGAAAGAAAAATGTCTATTCTGCTTTTAAATGTATTAATCGTAGGAGCGTCGATTATATCGGCAGGTAGATTGTTCCACATATGAAACACTCGGTTTACAATAAACGATCTTCTACACGTTAATCTTGCTAACTCTCTTTTTAATTTCAAACGGTGGCCCCGGAGACGGTCATCGGCATTAAGTATGTAGAGAGAACGGACGTCACAAGAGAACAGTCTATTTAGTGCGCGAAAAGTAATAATTAAATCACTTCGAGAGCGTCGCATTTCGAAGGAGGTTAAATGTAGAACTTCAAGCCGTTCGTAGTATGATGGTCGCAAGCGACCATATGGTAGGCGAGTTGCTTTCCGCTGTACATTTTCCAATAAATTTCTGTCTCTAATTAAGTCCGGATGCCAAACAGGACCAGCAAATTCCAGAATGGGACGAACATATGTGCGATATAGTTTGGCAAATGTAGTTGGGGAGACGTTCCTAAATGCTTTATGTAATATATACAGAAGCTTATTGGCTTTGTTACACACATCTGAGATGTGTTCAGACCATGACAGGTCGGTGGTAATTGTTACGCCGAGATCTTTGTGACTGGTAACGGAAAGTAACAGGTTTCCCGAAATATAATAATTATGCAGTGGGTTAGTTTTTCCTAAATGCAACACTACGCACTTTGTTATATTTAACGGCAAACACCACTCATTACACCATACCGATAGCGAGTCAAGATCATCTTGCAAAACAGTTCGTTGCTTCACTGAGGCGTACAGCTTGGTGTCATCTGCATAATAGGAAGAGCTACTACGCAAAATATGTGGAAGGTCTGCGATGTACACTGCGAATAGGATGGGACCGAGCACCGACCCTTGCGGAACACCACTTAACACTGGTTTAATGTCAGATAAACATTCTCCAACACGAACACAGAATGATCGATCCTGAAGAAAAGCCTGTATCCATGACAATAGATTGCCGCGTATACCAGCCTGTTCAAGCTTGGCTAAGAGGGCAGAGTGAGGTACCCGATCAAAGGCACGAGAAAAATCCAAATATATGACATCAGTGGGGGATGCGTTGTCTAGAGCCATTGTCCAATTATTAATGCATTCCAGGAGATTGGTAATTACAGATCTACCAGGAGTAAATCCATGTTGTTGAGCAGGTAAAATATTTTCATTCAGTAAGAAAGGTACTACTCTGTCCACAATTAAGGACTCCATGATTTTTGCTGTAATTGGCGTTAAACTAATGGGGCGATAATTATTTGAGTCTAGCTTGTCTCCCTTTTTAAATATGGGTGTGACAACTGCACTCCTCCACGAATTTGGAAGTTCATGTTCAGCAAAGGATTTTTGCATGATTGTTGCTAGAGGTTCAGAAATAACATGCGAACAAGTTTTCAGCAACACAGCAGATAGATGATCAAGGCCTGACGCAGTAGAAGACTTCAGTGTAGATAATTTTTCTTCAACTAGTTCAGGAGTAAAGTTAACATCGGTTAAGCTTCTGGTAGTCCTCGGAAATTGAATAGGCGGAATAACAAGATTAGGTACATCAGAATAGGCAGATAAAAAGGTATCAGCAAGTATATTTGCGCATTCGTGTCGATTTTTTGCAATTGCTCCGTCACTTGACTTAACTAAAGGAACTTGAACAGTAGATGAAAGGGATGACCGTACATATTTATAAAATTGCTTTGAGTTCTTGGAATTGGCGATTTTATCTTCGTAGTTCTTTTTTGCTAGATCGATCACTGATATAAGGTGGTTCGAGTATTGTCGATGGTTATGGTAGTCTTCTATGGCTTTTGTTTTATGATACCTATTCCATAAACGCTTTTTAGTCGATATCATTGCGAATATCTTACTTTCCAGCCACGGTTTAGAGGGATTTACTTTGATAGGTTTCAAGGTGGAATTAGTTTTGACAGAAGTAGATAATTGTGTATGTAAAAGCGACCAAGAATCGTGAACATTTAGAGAACTCATAGCTTGACACCAGTTGATGGAGTTGAGATCGTCAGTAACGTTGTCATACTTAATACGTGTTTTGTATATAATTTTATTACGAGAGTCCAAGCTTTGATAAACAACTTGTAGAGTGGCACATATAACAACATGATCGGACTTACCAATTGGAGAAAAATGACAAATATTAGAAAAAAGATCCGTATCATTAGTGAATAACAGATCCAATGTAGAAGGAGTTTGATTAATTCGAAATCGAGTTGGGAAGGTAATCATCTGAGTAAGATTTCAAGATTTCAAAATCAATGTATCTATTATTTGCCAAAACATATCACGTTTGCCCTCATATTTTAGCAAGGGTATTTTAATAATGGGTTATCTAGGATTTTTTTCTTAAATTTCACTTTAAACCTCCAAAATGTATTTTATGTAGTTTTTCTTAAAATATTCTATATTTTAAATTTTTTATATTGCAGAAAACAAAAGCACGGTGAACGTGCCACTTGCAATTCCAAAGCTTCCCAAGGCGTTCAGAAACGTGACCGGGGAGCTGTCAACATACAAGTACAGAGACATCACCATTTTGCCAAGTGGAGAAGTAATTATACACGACAAAAACCCCAATGATGATGAAATAGAGGCCGACGAAGATCTTCCTTTGGATTCGAATGACACACTTCCCAAAGAGGTTGATTCCACGTTAATCAATGGTGATGAAGTCAAAGAAGAGGATTCAAAAACTCAAGCCAAAACCGCCAAGCAGAAGAAAATTAAGGCACAAGATACAGTTACAGACGAAGATGCAACGGATGACATCTTAGCCCAAGCGGAGGAGATGTATTTAAACGAATACGAACAAGAGCAGAGTTTGAAGAAGAAAAAAGGCAAGAAAACTGAAAAAAATAGGGTGATTAGTGACAAGGCATCGAAAGGCGTAAATAATAATAACATCTCAGAAGTGAAGAACACGCAGAATAAACGTAAAAAGAAACAAAAAGGCAAAGAAAATGTATCTGATAAACTTGATGACTCAGAAAATGTGATACAAGAAATTCAGCAAAAGAAAGGAAAGAAAAACAAAAAACACGTCAACCTAAAGAAAGGTGATGAAAACATTCAAGTGGAAGTTGCTACACCAAAAAAAAGGAAATTACTTCAAACTTCTGCTAACGATGTATCTCCAAGTAAGATTTTGAAGAAAGTAGTTGCTACAACGCCATCAAAGCAGCACAAAGGGACAGCCATGAATAGAAAGGAAAATAAGCCATTTGCAAATGGTATAGAAATTAAACAAAAAAGTTCTCCACCAAAAAAGAATAATCTAGGAAGAAAAGCTTCGAGTAGTGCAACAGACACAAAAAATAGTGAAGACAGTCAAGGTAAAAAAGGAAATTTTAAAAACAAAGCAAAGAAAGATAAAAAGAAGAATTCTAATAAAGAAATTTTAAAAGTCAAAATAAAAAAACAACATCGTAGAGTAGATTAGGTATAATTATATTGCATTGTGTTAAATAAAATACTATTTTATTTGTAGATGTTGAAAGAATAAAACTTTTTGATGATGGAAACATTTTATTTCTAGGTAAATATTTTCTTACATATATTGCAGACCAATCCAATTTGATTATTTTTAATCTTGTGAGTCCAGATCACACTTGAAGTGAAAACGACCCTAGAGTAATTTTCAATCACCATGGAAACTAACTAATTAAAATTCAGTAGTATCAGCGTACATAAATCAAACAAGTAGAGACACTTCCTGTCTGTTCCTTTGATGTCAAAATACCGATTTTGATATCCTTGAACGGCTCCTGGGGGGTACTTTCCGATAGTACCAACAGATGGCGCCACTACTTTATCACATATGATTGGTAGAACTTTGTGCTGCCATCTGATAGTCCAGCTTAGAAATACCCACCGAGTTACTGTCCCTGGCACTCTAGACAGGATTCAACATTTGGCGTGAGTGTCTCTACTTGTTTGATGTATGTACGCTGGTAGTATGTTACGTTAATATTGCGCTCTCTTTAGATTTTTCGCATAATTCTACAATTTTTGGTAACTTCATGGGAAGCGCTCTCCGAATCTTAGCTCTGTCGGAGTATTCAAATTCCGCGCGCTTCGAGTTAGAAATTATTTGCGCTAATGGCGGCATTGGGTCGTTGTTGATACGATTTTTATACTTGGCAAGTTTCCGGTTTCGAAGAGCATCTTCCTTTTGGTGCTGCCTGCCTGAAGCATGTGTGTTTTGTAGCCGCTACAATTTGTAATGTCGTCCTAGAGGGTAATTTTGAGCTGTTTTGAATAGTTACGCTTGTGCGGATTCTCCCTTAGGAACGATGAAATTTGGGCGATGTTCTTCGCCTCGCTTTTAAGCGGATTATAAGGTTGTAGCAAACACGTGCTCGCCCGTATGGGGTAAGTTTTCGTTGGTGTTTTGAAGCTCTACTTAGGGTTTTTCTAATCTTGTTAATAGCGTGACGTGCCGGGCTCAATAACAGAAATTCTGCAACTTGGCTGCTATAGAAATACTCCTCGGCGTCTTCGTGCGAGGCCCCTTTCGGCCAGTCCTGTAGCATCATAATTCTGGGACTAATCGCTGGTGTCCAGAGCAAAGTTTTACGCTGACAAATTCGAGAGCACACCAAATGCTGGGCGCACCCATAAAGCCCCTGTGGCTGAGTTGAGCTGTTGCGTAGACGTCACCAGGCCCCGGGTCTCCATACGACATCTTAGGTACCCGCTGGGTCAAGCCGCACACTAGCCGAGTAAAATGTCTAAATAACTGTACGTATTGTTTATGTATTTTTAAATGTGAAATTGAAATATTTGGGACAGCATCCCGCTGTTGGCTGGCAAAGCCTGATTTGTGATACTCTGTACTATTATGTGATTTGAATTGAACCAGATCGGGTTAAGTACAAGTAAACTGTGATAACTTTAACCTGTTAGTTGTTTTATTTAGTGGTTGCCCATTTGAGCCTTTTGCAGCTATACTTTCGAGAATTATAGTAACCTAGATTGCGAATCATCTGTAGAGTGTCGAGGTTTCTGGCTGTCTTTGTGGTTCGCTGGCGCCCTGGTTTTCCATCATAACTTAATTAACCGCACGCCTTCTTCGACTTGAGCTAGTCGCGTGCCAGCCAGATACCTTATTGCAAATTGTGTAGAAATATAGCCAGCGAACGGCCGCGCTTAAATATAATAACAAGTATCCTATGACAAGTTGGTGGCACTGTAAATCTAAGTCAAATTCGAGGTTAGGTTTTGCGTCAATCTGTGTCATAACTGGCACTGAAAGTCTATGTCAAATTCGAGGTTATCAGGTTAGGTTTTGCGTCAGTTTTGACACAGACTGACGCAAAACCTAGCCTGATAACCACGAATTTGACATAAACTTACAGTGCCACCAACATATAATGAAGTGTCAAATTAATTTCTCAGAAAAATGCCTTCTTGCTTCGGTAAAAATTATTAATTTATGTAAGAACTTATCTTCCCGAATTCACCGTGGCCAGTGATAAATCCTTATAATTTTGACAAATAATATCCCTCAAGTGCGTTACCTTTAAGAAATAACCCTTGGCTTCGCATTGAAAGGTTGTCGAATTTGTGCTCCACATTTAATTAATGTTTTATAATAATAAATGAGCATTTTATAATATAAAAAGTGGTCCATTTGATTGCCAATGTGGTAGTGTACCTGTGCTAACGTTTGCAGCAGTTTCTGCAACGAAAATTTAACATTTTTACAAATCTCATCTCCGAGGATTCGGGAGCCGTCCAACTGAAAATTACGATCTTCGACTACGACAGAAATTACCATCGGAAGCTAGAGGTTAGCAGTCCAGGACATCAGTCGAGTCTGCAAGAACGTCCGAATCAACATTGGCGGGCAGGGAAGCAGCTACAACCTGAGATATTCCAGCAGCGTCACTACGACCAGCTCCGAAGCCAGCAACGAAGCGAACTTCACGAGGTAGGATAGATCTAAAAATTGAGTGTCATCGTTCAGGAAAACGATTTCAATCAAAGATTAAACCTTTCCGAAGAGGCCTAGCGTTTTTCCAATTACTTCGTGGTTTTCGAAAATCGAACGGCGTCACCAGGTTTTCGCGAAATCGGCCAGAATCGAGCTTTATAAACAAATGAAAGATCGGCGTGCATTCTACGTCATCCTAAGAATAACAATCAAGGCGAGTTTGACGTCATCCTGAGAAACAATGAAGGCGATGTTTTAATAGTTGCCAAGCGGGAATATTCAAATAATTTACCTGACGCGTTTTCACTGTATTTCACGATTTTAAACGTTCAATTTCACGCTGTACGCAAAAACCATTTTGTGTTCATCTGTCAATTTACGAGATTGTGAATTTTATCTACTAATAACGAGCAAACGAGCTACGTTGAGACAAATAACCTAAAATTCGAGAATATAGTCCGTTTATGAACCCAACCCATGAGATAAGAAGTTTTGTGTTTGCTGAGAGCTAGCGTAATTGGTATTGCAGTTAAATAAAATAGAAAGAGGGGCATTCAACCATTTTATTTGTGCAGTTAACTATTACAGTTTATTTTAACCAGCCTTAATTTACGGACAGGCAAAGGTTGAGCACAGTATAAAAATATAAACCGAGAATTGTGTGTACTAGGATCTTTGCCCGTAATTTTAACTTATATTATTTTTATACCAAAATAAATAATTACAAACAGGCACCAGATAGGGGTTCCTTTGCAATATATACTGGGTGTCCACTCTCAAAGTTGAACCTAGGCAATCAACATTGTGCATTTGATTTTAAGGTGTTTTGTCATTATTTCTATACTATATCAGCAAATATTATTACTAGTATCAATTGATGTTCAATAATTTTATGTTTCTATTGATACCATTACCTTTCCTGTACATTGAATCGGCGAGCAGGAGTCAGCAAGAAGATTCAATGCAATGTTAGATTCCTATGTTCGAGTTTGAGAACGGACACCCGGTATATATATATATATATATCTAGCTCTACAGCCTTTCTATCCTTTGCTTTTTCTTCCTATGTTTAAATTTTTAGTGTTTCTAAGTCTTGCAGCACTTCTTTCCTCCACTCTAGTTTCGGTCTTCCTGTTCTTCTCCTTCCTCCAACTTGTCGTTCTATATACGCTTCGGTATTCTGGTACTTTCCATTCTAATAATGTGTCCTATCTAATCAGCTGTGCTTTAACTACCCCCACTATTGACTCCTGTCTATACAATACTTTTATTTCTTCATTTGTTCTTCTTTCCCAAGTTCCGTTCGCTAGTTTGCTTCCATATATCTTCCTCAGGACTTTTCTTTCCTATATACTCAAAGAGTTTTGGTCATGTTTTGTCATTGTCCACACTTCACAGGCCCTATGTCACTATTGATCTTAATACAGTTTGATATTTATTATTATTTATTTATTTTATGAAAGTACATCCACTTTAATTTCTCGATGCTGCTTTGTTTGCCATTATACTTTTTAGAGCTGCTATTCATGCCTTTATGTCGTCACTACTATTTGGTTTTCTTTTAATAACTGCATCCAGATATGTTAGATTGTCTACTTCTTGAAAAGTGTATTCGGTGGTCTGACTTATTTGTACCTTCAGCTGTTGCATTTCACGCCCTGAATCATCCCATACCATGTATTTTGTTTTGTTTTCGTTGACATTCAATCCTATTTGTTTTCCTGCTATTATATTTCTTACTACTGTTAGTTAACTCTTCTTTAGTTCTTGTTATCAGTACTATGTCGTCTGCAAAGGCAAGGCACTGGTGGCGATTATAGTAAATTAGTCCCTGTCTATTAACTTTGGCATCTCTGATAACTTTTTCAAGTGTTAGATTGAATAGCAGTGGGGATAATGAATCACCCTGCTTTATTAGTCCTCTGGTTGTCTTGAATGTTCTTGTAGTCTTCCCGTTTATCCTCACGGTGTTCTCCGTTCTCTTTGTGTCGTCATAATTAGTTTCGCTAGCTTTCCAGGTATATTGAACTCCGCTAGAGTTTGATATAATGCTCTCTATCTATTGTGTCATATGCCTGCTTATAATCAATAAACAGCAAGAATGTCGGAAGTTTAAATTCGTGGCTCGTCCTTTGAAAGTTCCGTTCACGAAGTAACTAAAGTGACTCCGTTCTTTGCCAACTTTGCCCGTGAACATGTTCCTAGAGGTGATTATTTTAAACCAGGTGTAAAGGCTGAAACAGATAAATGTGACATCTGATAAACTTAAAGGAGTTAGACAAATTACATCGAGATATACACAACAGACTTTTGATTGCTCATGCCAGATATAAACAACGATATGACCTACGACGCAGAGAAGTGACATATAATGTGGCGACAGAGTTTACCGACGCAATTTTGTGTTGTCCGACTCCAGCAAACACTTCACCGCAAAGCTCGCTCCAAAATTTATTGGGCCTTTAATTATACGAAGGAAATTATCACCTGTTACGTACGAGCTTCAAGATGAAGATGGAATATTTCGCGGTGCATGGCATGTCAAAGACATAAAGCAACACCCGCCAGATGTCCATTAGGACTTTGCATTCGAGTTTAGTATTAAGATTTTCAATGTTAAATTAAGCTTTGGGGTTTTTAGTTGAGCCTTAGGAAATTTTAGGGAGGTTGGTTGGGAATTGCGGAGAAGGTCACTTTAGGGAGCATTTTCATCTTGCTATCCTTCGTATAAGGTATTTTAGGGAGGTTAGTTGGGCATTGCATGGAAGGTCACTTTAGGGAGCATTTTCATCATGCTTTCCCTCCTTGTCATTCAGGAACGAGACATTTTTGCCGTCTTATTTCCGATGTTCCTTTATCTGGTCACTGTGGATAGTGTGTAGTCGTTCCTGGGCTGCACACTTTCCTCGACTAGTAAAATGTAGGGTTTTCTTTTGTTGTTATCAGGGAGCGTAGTTGCCTATGATCGCGGTGTAGGTATTCTACGGGGTCCCGCGCCTGGTACCTACCTATGGTTTGCGATGACTTCAAACTTTTTCGGCCTTTTTCCATTTAGAAATTTTCCGTTAGCTTTTTTTTATTCCACCCTAAGTTGACTGACTGACGTGGCATCGGACTATTCCTTTCTCATCCTTCTTCTGTGTTGCCCCTATTCTCTTTTTTGGAGCTTTTGATCCCATTCCCTTTTCCCGCTATCATCTTTGGTTTTCTTCTTGTTGTTAGGCAGTTTTTCCCAGTGGACGTTGTCTCAAATTGGGCCTGGATCGGTTCATCCAGCAGCGATGGATGTTCCGATGTCCTTTTCGGAGCGGCATTCATTGTGAGAGCTGTTTATCCTTTCCTTCTGTTCTCAATACTGCATCTTTGGTTTTCTTTTGTCCTTAATTGTGTGGGTTCGAGTTATATTACTGGATTTATTTTGTATACCCTTTTGGGATTTTGGATGTGTAGCTGATGCTGTCTTGTTGCCTTCAGCTATACGTTTTGTGTTTGGTTTTGTTGCGGTATTCTTTTGCGTATGCCGACTTCAATCCACAAGCGAATCTCGTTCCTGACTTACGTTTTGTTTGTGGGCGTGTTTGGTGATTGAGGACGGTTTCTTTTGCTGGAGTGTCGACTTTTGTTGGATTTGTGGAGCCCGACTCTTTTGCTAAACCACGGTCTTTTTCTGAACTCCATCTTTTACATCCCTTTGTAATACCCCTTTTCCTTTCGCCTTTTGTTTTGACATCATTTTAGGCTGCTCATCTTCTAAATTATTTGGTATTGCCGTAGGTGTGCGTGACCATTTTTTTTTGTTTTTTTGGGGTTTGCTGGAGATAATTGTGATAGCTGTGAAGTTTCGAAGCTTCATTATGATGTAGGCATAGGTTCTACGTCGGTAAATGTGAGAAATTTGCCTATTTTTGGTTGGGGAGGAAAAATTATGTTACGTGTAATTTATCATTTAGATGCAATCAAGAATTGTTACGCATAATTTTTCGTTTAAATGCACATATGCAGTTGAGAAAATGTTTCGACTGTGACCTATAGTTCCTGAGTGTATATTTGGTTGCATACTCATTTCTCATTTTTGGGATATTTTGAAAATCCTTGAATATTTAGGGAATTATAGTAAGTTTTCAAAATAGATTGAGAGTACGATTTCCGGTAGCCATTTTATGAGACTGATTTTGTGAGATTATTCCTGCTGGGGCTGCATGTGATTTGGAATTTTCACTTCATGTGGATAGTGTAAATTCCAAAGTTATTGTGAATTCTGTTGATGCCTTAGGAAATGCTGTGTGAAATTGCTAGAATCAAGCCAGTTATACTGGAATAATAATTTATTTATGCAAGATCACTTACGTAAGGCCACCCACCAGCTCTGGCTTCGTTTTCCGTTTCCATCTTACTCGTACCCAATTCTGCATGTGCTTCCCCTGTAGCATTGATGTCACTTGCTGAAGCACCTGGAGGACTGACTCCTACACAGTTCTGAGTCCCTCAACTTATGTGGTAGCCTTCGAAACTTCGACCACAAGACTTTTCCCCAGTGTGTCAGTTTTCCGATGTTGGGGCCACCAGGTTTCTTCCACAGTGCAATAGTTAGAAAAAAGCTTGTCGCTCATAAGGGTGCACATTCGTTGGACAGCATCCCCGAGTATAGCTGCTTTGAGGACGCCGCTATGCCCCGCCATGCATGACCAGGTATCTGCTAGCGATTTAACCATCTGATCGCCCAAACTAAAAATATCGTTAATGCTGTTCTAATGAAATATTAACCATTCTACCTACGATTAAAGAAATTAGGAAATGCGTCGCTGTGATGCCCACCTTGTGCAATTATTTATCCGGAATTTAATATTTCCTTGATTGTCTATCCTGCCTGTTAGCATTTTCGTCGCGTTCAAGTGCATCAACATTTTAAAATGTAATCATTTTTGCGAGGATCTCCGGCAGATTAAATATTGGAAACTCTTTTTTAGCGTTGAAAATACACAGTTAAGTGTAAATAAATAACACACTAAGCGCAATGGTACCATTCGATTAGGTCGCGTTCATAAAAACTAATTGATAGTTGAAGCGATTTGATGAGAATTCCCGTTTATTGATATCGCAGTACTTATTTGATTTTTAAGTCACTACATCCTTATAGTTGAGATACGTGTACTCGACCGAATTTCGAGTTAAAATCGTAGAGTTTTGTTTTTCTCTTCAAATTTATTAACAGTAAAACCTTGTACATTATAGGTATAAGTAAAACTAAATTAAATGTACTATTCCAATTACAAACAATTATCCTATCACAGATGTGTGTTGCCTTCTTCGAATATGTTGCAGAGTTTGTATGTGTACATGCTGTAAATAAATAGGTTATTTCAAGCTATGGTGTTTTCTGTCTTTTATTATTTTTATGAAACAGCTAAGTGGTTTAAGAACTTACACGGACACCTGTAGGTTTTCTGGTTTGGACCGTCTCGAACCAGTGGCGCTTCCGGACAACCCCCCCCCCCCTAACTCCTACTCAGGAACTAGCTGGCGAAAAATTGCTACACTACGAGACAATTCCCCGTGTACCAAATAACTGTTTAAAAAATAATCTCTAAAATTTTAAGCTGAATTCAAAACTGTAATAATATACCGGGTGTTCTATTTAAAATAGGCGTTAATAACAAAATAGGAAAAAAACAAAAAAAAACCATTTTAGAGGTATTCAACTGGAAAATCACCTATCTCACATCAATACACATTAAAAATGTAATAAAAATGTAAAGTTTGAAAAAAATCGCTAGAACAGTTTTTGAAAAAATAAAAAAAGCTGAAAAATCACAAGAGTAAACACCATACTACGGGTTATGAGATTTTTTTCAAAATCTTTCTGTCGCATCTAGATGGTACAGAAAACTTATATATGAAGTTTCAACGCCATACCTCTTTTGGTTTTTGAGATATTTTGTTCACAGACAGACATACACACAGACAGACCCCTGAGTTCAGGGGACTAAAATGTGAACATCTGTTGAAAATTCAATTTCGAATTTTTGGGGTGAATCCAATATTTCCTTTATTGTAAAAGGAAATAAAAGACGAAAACCCAATTATTTTATTAAGAACTGTGGAAAAACTACACCAATTTACTTAAAACACTATTAACTACTAATTCATATATGCAAGTACAATTATAAATAATACGTGAAAAATATTTTAAATGTTTACGTATAAAATATGACTATTAAATAGTTATTTATAAAACAAGTAGCTAAAATGCCACTTTTTTGCACGGGTGAGAAAGTTTAAAGAATGAGCCGAAATGATTTAAAATGAGTGTTATATCTGCATCTGATGATTACGACACCGGCGAAGAAGGGACAAGTAGTGGCATACGAAAAAAGAAATTGAAGTAGGTATTCGCAAACCCATAGTAAACCTTGGGAAGAGTTAAACGTTGGCTTTTTGCTAGCAAAAAAGAACCAAAATATTCGCTCTGCAAATGCTGTAACAGATTTTGTGTGCAACTGTCAAAAAAAGGTTACTTTTTTGCTTGATTTTGAGTCGTGAAATAGCACATTTGTTTATAGTAAAATAAAGCCTTGACAACGTAAAAAAAAGACTTTTTAGGCGACCTTAACAAAAAATTGAATTTTTAGT
The DNA here is from genome assembly GCA_940337035.1 of Agriotes lineatus. Lineage (NCBI taxonomy): Eukaryota > Metazoa > Arthropoda > Insecta > Coleoptera > Elateridae > Agriotes > Agriotes lineatus. The sequence goes on along the minus strand of CALNHX010009279.1, from coordinate 13,865 downwards.
ACTGAAAAGCGGCCAAAAAATGACCGTTTTTTTGCCGCTTTCATTATTGTCCGTTTTAGGGTGGCGCCATCTATCTATAATTTTCCACCTTATATCATGATACCGACATTACCGACAATGTCATAACATCTCTGAAAATAACAGAGTAAACAAACTGCTAATCTTGCTGTAAACAGTGTAAACTGTAGTAAATACGTGTTGGTAACGTGTTTGGTTATAGTCGAATTTTCTAACAATTATTGTCTATAAACATGTCCAGCAGTGACGAAAATGATGTGGAAGTATCCAACACCCCTCCCGAAGTAATAAATGAAGCCAACGCTGCTAGGTTAGATTTTCTGCCTAGAAAATCGGCAGAACTGTACGAGAAACATTATAATATGTTCATGCAGTGGTGCAATGATAAGAAAATTAACAAATACAGTGAAAATGTCCTACTCGCTTATTTTTCCACTAAAGCGAAGAACTATAAAGCGTCAACATTATGGTCAATGTTTTCCATGATAAAAGCGACCTTTAAAAAACAATGTAAACATTGGTACTTATTCAAATCTAATAGCGTATTTAAAAAGACAGGGGAAGGGCTACAAACCTAAAAAATCCATGGTATTCACAAGATCTGAAATAAACAAGTTTTTATTTGAAGCGCCCGATGATCTTCATCTTATGCATAAGGTTAGTCTGTTTATATAAAATTTATCGAATTCTACTTTTATAACGGGCATTATATTGTAGGTTTGTTTAATAATTGGAATAGCCGGGGCATGTCGCCGTCAGGAGTTACGAAACATTAACATTGATGATATAGATGACAGAAATGATGTCCTTCCCACATAACCAAAATTATGTAAAAGATAACCAAAAGTTAACCTTTCAATAAACATGAAGTTACCATTAGTTAGCCAAAAGTTGTACTGTGGGTTAACTATGTCACAAATTATGTAACTATAGAGCAACTACAGTGTGTCCAAGATAAGGAGGGCCAGTATGGGGATCTCGGTAATGGTAAGAGATACAAATTTGGTTAAATGGAAAGAAAGTTGCGCAATTAAAGGACTAAAAAAATGACGTTTAGAAATTCTTGATATGATTTTTCGTTTTTGAATTATCTCAAAAAAACCGAATTTTTGGATTTTCTTGTTTATTTTTTTCTGGCGTTAATATTAAAGTTAGAGCGAAACTGATTAAACTTCTTTATAGCAACTTTTAGTGGACTTAATGATACCGTTATCAATTTTTTTATCCGACGTTTCGTCTTCGAGAAACCATCATCAACTTCATTTTTTTAAATACGGTCCTGGTTTTTTGATGCCAAATTTGCAAAGCCCTTGTTACTCTAAATTCAACAATGTGCCACATATTATGGTTTAATTACGTTTCCAGCTTTTTTCTGATCATTATCAGAAAATTTTTTAGATACGGACCTGCATTTCTCATAATTTTGTAAAAATAAGTTCATACAGTAAATTAGGCTATTTTACATGCCGTTAAAATATTAAAATGCACATCATAATGTCATAATTCTGATACATTAATTTAATAACCAACTAATAACTATTAACAATAAACAAAAAAGAAATGAACAAAATATAGACAGAAAGAATAACAAAACGAATATCGAAACCATTTAATAGGTATTAAATTTACAGAAGGTATTCAAAAAGGTTGCCATCATTTTCTATGCATAAATAACATCTAACTGTAGAATCTAAAACATTATTCAGCAATACTGGCGTTATACTCTGAAAGGCTTCAAGAACCAATCTTCTAAGTTCTTCTATTTCAAAACGTTAAATACCTATTACGTTGTTTCAAGGCTCGTTTTCTCATTCTTTCTGCCTATCTTTTGTTCATTTATTTGTTGCTTATTGTTAATAGTTATTGGTTGCTTATTAAATTAATGTATCAGAATTATGACATTATGATGTGCATTTTAATATTTTAACGGCATGTAAAAAGGCCTAACTTACTGTATGAGCTTATTTTTACAAAATTATGAGAAATGCAGGTCCGTATCTAAAAAATTTTCTGATAATGATCAGAAAAAAGCTGGAAACGTAATTAAACCTTAATATGTGGCACATTGTTGAATTTAGAGTAACAAGGGCTTTGCAAATTTGTCATAAAAAAACCAGGACCGTATTAAAAAAATGAAGTTGATGATGGTTTCTCGAAGACGAAACGTCGGATAAAAAAATTGATAACGTAATCATTAAGTCCACTAAAAGTTGCTACAAAGAAGTTTAATCAGTTTCGCTCTAATTTTAATATTAACGCCAGAAAAAAATTAAAAAGAAAATAAAAAAATTCGGTTTTTTTGAGATAATTCAAAAACGAAAAATCATATCAAGGATTTCTAGACGTCATTTTTTTAGTCCTTTAATTGCGCAACTTTCTTCCCATTTAACCAAATTTGTATCTCTTACCATTACCGAGATCCCCATAGTGGCCCTCCTTATCTTGGACACACTGTATAAGGCGTCCTCGAGGTCGTTTAAAAGTTCACCATAAAAAGTAATTCAAAAGATAACTTGAAAATATATCTTTCGGATAACCTCGTTAACCTACCCAAAATTTAACTTTGAAAGTTGCCTTTTGGTCACCTCCTCAACTAACCCAAAATTAACTTTAAAAGATTTGTTTTATTTACCTTCTCACTAACCCAAAAGTTAACTTTAAAAGATGTCTTTTGGTCAGCGTTTCAAATAACCCAAAAGTCAACTTTTAAAAGATTTCTTTTACTTGCCTTCTCAACTAACCCAAAAGTTAACTTTAAAAGATGTCTTTTACTCACCTCCTCAAGTAACTCAAAAGCTAATTTTTAAAAGATTTCTTTTAGTTACCTCCTCAAGTAACCCAAAAGTTAACTTTTAGAAGCTTTCTTTTAGTTACCTTCTCAACTAACCCAAAAGTTAACTTTAAAAGATGTCTTTTAGCCACCTCCTCAAGTGACCCAAAACTTAACTTTTAAAGGATTTCTTTTAGTTACTTTCTCAACTAACCCAAAAGTTAACTTTAAAATATGCCTTTTAGACACCTCCTCAAGTAACCCAAGCTAACTTTTACAGATTTCTTTTAGTTATACTTTCTCAACTAACCCAAAAGTTAACTTTAAAATAAGTCAAGCTATCCATTTATATTGTCAAAAAGATTAAAATGGGGCAAGCCTAAGTGATATCCAAAGAATTCCTTCAAATGTGTAATTAAGATTAACCAAAACCGTGAATCAGATTAGCACTCTACTCACGGTAAAAAAAAAGTTCTGCCCAAAGTACCAATAAATTACCGGCGAGAAAATTGATAACGAGTTAGGTCTATGGAAAAACACGACGCCAAGGATTAAACTATTCTAATATCAAAAGTTACTTTTTTTATTAAAAAAAAAACCACAGTAAATAAATACGTTATAAACAATTGCTTTTAATAAAGAAATATTTTACAGTCGGTACTATACTACCTCGAAAGCCACTAGGCCTTTCGTGCTACGTAATAATAATAATAATAAAAAAAAACTATACTATATATTCTTATTTACAATGATTTCTTAAGCCTTTCGGCAGATTTCCGAACCCACACTTTTGTGGCTGATAAAATCTCTAGTTCCGTGGCGGCTGGTACTATCTTCAGCACTGCAACTGAAAGAAAACAGCCGTTAAAAATTATCTGTTGACATATAGGTATTAGGTAGTTTATATTTAGGGTAAGTGAGCATCATTTAATTTTTAATACACTAAATTATTTGAAACCTTCTGGTATTTTAATTCGAATGGATGGAACTTTAAAACCTAGCTCATGATATGAAAATTAAGAGAGCTCTCAAATGAAATAAATCAATGTCATCCCAGGATTGAATGGGCAAAAGAAATGGACAGAATTTACATCAAACAGTTGTACGCCAATTTAAGAAAATTGGGGCGGCAAAGGTCCCCCCAACAAGACTTTTCCATACATACTGTAAATAATCTCAGCTTTTACAACAGTATATTTATTTAACAGTGTTCCGTCTTCCTGTAATTAAACGCTTCACGTTAAAGACAAAATTTTCAAAAAATCGTAGCGGTCTTAACTTTGAAGTTAGAGATTTGGCAACGGTTTTGTTGAGGCCTCTCTATAACATCGCAGTTTTCAAATTACAGATTATTTTATTAAAAAAATGCTTTCAAAAAAACACGTCTACCTTCCGTTTCCGGTTCCAGATATTTCTCAAAAGCTTATAGACCAAGAGCCCATAACACCAGAATTACTAGTCATAGCGGCAAGGTCGGTAGGTAGTAAACCTTTTTGTATTGCCCAAGTAGGCGTCAAAAACGCAAGTATGGCAGCCGAACTGCGGTTAGAAATATTAACGGCGGCTTTGGAAAATTGTTAATAAATTTAAATATATTTTTTTAAAGCGGCAAGGCTAATTTTTGTTTTAATCGATAGACAAGGTCCCTAAACCCAGACGAAAATTTTGTGCCATACTGATACGAAGGGTATAAGGGGCCGCCATACTAGGTCAAACTGGTAATTTTTTCGTTGAAAAAATAATAATAGCGGCAAGCTTCAATTTTTGTTTATTACTTCATTTAAACACCAATTATCCAAAAATATAATTGCCATACCGCTCGGATGGTTATGTGGGTAGCCATACTGGTACAAACATGTATGGTTTTTTGGCCAAAATTAGTGATAGCGGCAAGTATGGCATAGGCTTTTTTATATAGTTAACAACATATTTAGTAAATTAATATAGTTGCCATACCAATAAATAGTATATAAAGGCTTGCCATACTCGAAAAAAGACCTAAATTAGCCTTTACAAGGACGTCGTACAATGATTTAATACTTCTTGATATAAGTTATAATTAAAAGATAATACAAATAATTCATAAGCTAAACACTAACAATACAGCAAAAATAATAGTAAACAAAGACTTAACACATTTATAAAACATGTACAGTATGATCGAAAACTTTTACCCTCTAGAGGGCTGTGGAATTATTTTGTCAAAAAATGCTGTTGGCAGTCGTGGTAATAAGTCACATTGGCATTTTATATCTGTCAGTTTAAGGTTATATCAAGAATGTAATTTTAACAAATACAAACATTTTTGTTGAATACATAAAGATGTTAGTAACAAAAACCACTACAGCTGTTCAAAACGATTTCCTGCACTTTCGATACACATCACCACACTGTGTTCAGTATTAAACATCCTGTAAAAGGTGAGTGATTCTGTCAAAATTGTACAGGTTATATTATTAAGTACCTTTTTCGTTGACCGCTTGTTAATTTCAATATTAATGAATTATTTTTTCTAAAAAAGGATGGATTAATAGACGTCATTAATACACTGTTTTTGATTAATACACTCTTTTTCATTAATTAACTGTTTTTTAAAAAAGGATGGATTAATAGATCTATTAATACACTGTTTTTGATTAATACACTCTTTTTCATTAATTAACTGTTTTTGTTATTTTGACTTTTGGATGATATTTTGCATGGAGGTTATTTGTATTAATCAAATTATTCGCCACAGAAAAAGATTTTGCGGTCAACGAAAAAATTTTGTAATCAACTCGTTTGTTAATGGGCGATTAATAATCGAAACAGTTTCGATTATTAATCGCCTTCATTAACACACTTGTTGGTTAAATAACTATTACTCATCACTGCCAACATAAATTAATTTTTTTTAAAATCTACAGCCCTCTAGAAGTTACAAGTTTTCGATTATATAGTATTAGACCGATTCTTACATATACAGCAGAGACCCGACCCGACACAACAAAGACAAAGAGAGCATTACGAACTAGCGAAATGAAAACTCTACGAACAATATGTGGAAAAACACTACTCGACACGATACGAAATGAAAACGCAGAATATGGAATGAACACATAAATGGAATGACTGACGATAGAATAGTCAAAATTGCACAAAATAGAAGACCGGAGACTGGAAAACCACCAGCCAGGCCACCAAAACGTTGGCGAGATAGTTGACAATCAACATCCCAAGCTAACGGCCAACAGTAAAGAAGAAGATACCAGAAGAAACAGGTCTTAGACCTAAAAACAAGACGAAGAAGAAGAAGAAGAAGATTTATACTAGGTTTTGTAATTATGTTCAATCATCCTCTTCATCTTCATTTTCAGATTCTCCTTCTGTATTATATGGATTGTCGTCATCATTATCGTCGTCATGGTAGTCGTTGACAGCCTCATAATTTTCACACCTGTCAGTGCTGTCATCACCATTATTTTCTATATTCACATCTGAAAGTGTATTATATTGTTATAAATGTTGTACAAGTAAACGATGCTGTAAATAAAATAAATAATTACCAGACTGAAAGTGGTCTTCATCTGGTTGTATTACCACGTCATTGACAATGTTTGGCAGTTCTTCACCGTCAAACCAATGAAATGTATAGTTTCCATATTCTTCTTTCCAACCAAATTTAGTTGCATTGAATTCTGTGGGATGCTTTAAATGTGCCTTGGCCCATACGTTACTGATGTAACGTGATCTTAAAATATGTTGTTGCAACTCATATTGACAAGGAGGCAAGGAGGAAGCATCATAATTTTGAATTTGTTTTTTAAATAACTCTGTATTTTTATTTGCTTTGTAATTTTTTGAAAATGTTGCTAATCTTCCTTCGTTTACTTGATTTATTTGCTTTAAGTTATATATGCGACAGACAAATGCTTCTAGAATTTCAAAAACTTTGATACTGTCATCCATATTAAATTTACTGAGAGAATAGAATGCTTCAAAGTAGATGTTGGTGGATCAGAAGGGGGCGTTGTTTCACCAGTGTAAGAAGGTGCTGGTCCAGTTGTATTGGTTTCTTCAGTTTTCTGCCCAAGAAGAGTTGCTTCATTAGAACGAGAGTTTTCACCAATTGTTGTTGATAGAGATTGCACATTATTTTTATACTTTTGCATCAAAGCGTTAAAACTTCTGTAACACGTTACGTGGTATCCATCATTCTCATTGAAGCAAGATGGCAAAATCAACTCAGAAAATTTTAAATTATGTTTTTTACGAACCGATAACGAAACACTACACTTATTTAATGTACCTACTGTAAGTAACCGAACATCTTCGCTATGTTTTTTACAAATAAAACAACATTTTAGATAGTTATCCATTTCAAACGGCAATGTCACAACACGACTGAATTAGGCAAGATATGCTTTTGTCATTTTGTCAGCAGTTGTCTCAAGAAGATTGTTATGCGCCTCGATCACTAAAATAACTTTTAAAAGCGTATAATTTCCAAACCCTATAACACCCCCCCCCCCCCGCTTCCCTCCCAACTACACTATTAGTATGGCAATGTTATTTTATGGTTATTTACACCGTAAATAAGCTACACCTTCAATATTAGCCATGCCGCTATCACTAATTTTGGCCAAAAAACCATACATGTTTGTACCAGTATGGCTACCCACATAACCATCCGAGCGGTATGGCAATTATAATTTTGGATAATTGGTGTTTAAATGAAGTAGTAAACAAAAATTGAAGCTTGCCGCTATTATTATTTTTTCAACGAAAAAATTACCAGTTTGACCTAGTATGGCGGCCCCTTATACCCTTCGTATCAGTATGGCACAAAATTTTCGTCTGGGTTTAGGGACCTTGTCTATCGATTAAAACAAAAATTAGCCTTGCCGCTTTAAAAATATATATTTAAATTTATTAACAATTTTCCAAAGCCGCCGTTAATATTTCTAACCGCAGTTCGGCTGCCATACTTGCGTTTTTGACACCTACTTGGGCAATACAAAAAGGTTTACTACCTACCGACCTTGCCGCTATGACTAGTAATTCAGGTGTTATGGGCTCTTGGTCTATTACTTTATTTTGTGATCAGACTTTTGTTGTCTTATTTTCATTTCTTTTCCTTGTAGTATAGTTATAATGAACCAATATATTTGTGATGCCAATTATATTTCGTTTGAAACCAAAATAGTCGAAACCGTCACTGCTTATAATAGCTATAAAACCCATGAAAGTATTAACTTTAAAATATTTCAATTAAACATAAGGAGCATATCAAAAAACCTTGATCTAAACGTATATTTAAATCAATTAGAGAATCGGTTGGAATGCTTGATCCTCACAGAAACATGGAAAATAAATGATCTGAATCTTATTAGACTTTATGGGTATTATGTAATTTATAACGAGAGCATCATTAATAAAAGTGACAGCGTCGTTTATTTAAAAAATACACTGAATTATACCGGGTGTCCGTTCTCAAAGTCGAACATAGGCGATTAACATTGTATTGAACGTTTTTGCCGATTCCTGCTCGCCAATTCAACTTACAGGGAAGGTAATGTTATCAATGGAAAGATAAAATTATTTTGCATCAAATGATACCAATAATAATATTCAAGATGCGATTTTGTTTTAAAATACTAATTTGAAACTTGTGAATTTTTAAATATGCCATGCCTTGCTTTTCAAGTTCGATAGCATTTGTCAAAAAAATTGGTAATTATTTGGCTTAAATCAGGTATTTTCTTTCAACGTCTGTTAAAATTATGTACAGAAAAATGAATTATTTCAATGAAGAACGAGTGAATGCACTAATGTCAATTGCCTATGTTCGACTTTGAGAATGGACACCCGGTATGTATGTATACTACCGGGTGTCTTAAAATGAATCACATCTAGTATGCTTTGAATTTCCCATAATGCAATCTAAAATTTTACTTGAAATTGTCAAGACTGTAAGTCTATGTCAAATTCGAGGTTAGCAGGTTAGATTTTGCGTCAGTCTGTGTCAAAACTGATGGAAAACATAACCTACTAACCTTGAATTTGACATAGACTTAGTCTTTGACAATTTTAAGAAAAATTTTAGATTGCATTATGGGAAATTCAAAGCATACTAGATGTAATTCATTTTAAGACACCCGGTATTATATCTTGACAAACACATTAAAATAAAGGGAAACAGATATTGGTTCGAGTTTGACAGAAGCATAGAAGATTTAGAATACGATGGGGATGTCTGATGTCTGCCTATTATCAAACAATACCTCCCCAGAAAATGCACTATTTAGTAAACTGCCTGGGCTGTAGAAAAGCCAGAAAGACATCACTTCGGAAACAACTTTTTCCGAATCAGAATATGTTCATGATTTACTATGCTTTATTATAATACATATGTTTACAGTCTTATTTGCCTTAAACTCTATTAAAAAAATATATTATTTGTCAGTTAGCAGTCTTTCAAAACTTAAAAAAAAATGTATACATGTTCTACATATGTTCAGTGTTGAAGCAGCGCACAGGCGGGACAGATGCAGAAAAGGCTTTAAGTCTAAGTTTGGCTCTTTTTACATTAATAGTTTCTTCTTTATCACCCTTTTTTTCACATTGTTCAGAAGAAACTCCTTTCATTTTATTATAAAGAAGTTTCAGATCTTCTGTAATGGACCCAATTTGGGCATCTGCGGTGGTGTTTACTGCAACTAATTTTATTAAAATTTTCTATTTTAGCAACTAAATTAACTTACTGCCATATTGCTTCAAACCCTCTGCGTACTCTTGATCAACTTGGTTCATGTAGTTCAGCCCATAGAACTCGTCAGAAAAAAGCAACTTTTTTACTTCATGCACCGAATCAAACTTCTTAGTGGACTGAAAGATGTCATCCTTTAATTTCTTCTCGTGCCACATAAATTTGCCCTCTAGTCCATAACGGCGTGGTTTTGCCACATACCAGAATGCGTTTTTACACTTTAATTTAGTGAATATTCCTTCAAATTCAAGAATTTTCCTTTCTACCATTTTCTGAAGCAATGACAAGACAAATGTGTACTCTTCACTAGTTAATCGAATTTTAACTTTATCACTGGAAGAATAGTCGATATTAAAGTAATCAAATGAATTTGAGGCACCAACCTGCACGGCTGCTTGAAATATAAAGCATAAAGCATATAAAAGGCGCCAACTTGAACATAAATGCTCTTAGAGAAGATTAGGTATTTCTTAATTGTGAAAAAAGCAGATTCCATGAACCATGCCAGTTCATCTGTAAACTCTTGTCCGCTAAAATCAATCAAGTTAGAGCGGTTCACTGGAGGACGGAGCATATTTAACTTACGCAAAAATGAGACTGTAAGACTTGTCCTTCCAAACGTTAGCAAAAGTTCTGAAAGAGAAGCTTTTTAACTTCTCGAAAGCCAGCAGGAACTTCTCGCAGTCTGTCTTGAAGCTAAAGTTCATGTCTTTTTGGAAATTAAAGTACTGGGCTGAATTGTCCCTGAACCTTTCCCTAGATGGATCAATAAATATGTTTAGCGGTTTATGTGTTTTATCTTTATGTTCATTCATTTTGTTGGAATTAAAATCGATATGTTGCGTTTCTACAGTATATTTTGTAATTTCTAAGGTTAGGTTTAGTTAAATAACGCTTTTGTGAATCAGTGTCACCAACCTTGCAGCGTTACATTATTGTACAAATATAATCCATTCCAAATGTCTTCTCCTATCATTAGACTGTTGTTACTTCCTTTTACTATAAAGGAAGTATTGGATTCACCCCAAAAATTCGAAATTGAGTTTTCAACAGATCTTCACGTTTTAGAGTCCCCTGATCCCAAAAAACATATTTTTTTTCATTGGTCTGTCTGTCTGTCTGTCTGTCTGTGTGTGTGTGTGTCTGTCTGTCTGTCTGTGAACAGAATATCTCAAAAACGAAAAGAGGTATGGCGTTGAAACTTCATATACAAGTTTTGTGTACTATGTAAATGAGACAGCAAGCTTTTGAAGAAAATCGCATAACCGGAAGTAGGTGTTTACTCTTGTGATTTTTCAGTTTTTTTGATTTTTTCAAAAACGGCTCTAACGATTTTTTTTAAACTTTACATTTTTCTTACATTTTTAATGTGTATTGATGTGAGATAGGTGATTTTCCAGTTGAATACTTGTAAAGTGGGTTTCTTTTGTTTTTTTTTTCTATTTTTTTTATTAACTCCTATTTTAAATAAAACACCCGGTATATTATTACATTTTGGAATTCACCTTAAAATTCTAGAGAAAATTTGTCTCTTCAACTAACGCTCTATTTTGTACCGTTTTTGTAGTATTTGTAATTTTTGAAAATTTTTGACAAATGGCTAAAAATTAAAAATGAAATTTTTGACCAATTATAAGAACACTGTAAAAGGAAGTTGTGTGAGTGTATCACACCAGATTTTTTTTTACTTCCTTTTACTATAAAGGAAGTATTGGATTCACCCCAAAAATTCGAAATTGAGTTTTCAACGGATCTTCACGTTTTAGAGTCCCCTGATCCCAAAAAACATACTTTTTTTCATTGGTCTGTCTGTCTGTGTGTGTGTTTGTCTGTTAGTCTGTGAACAGAATATCTCAAAAACAAAAAGAGGTATGGCGTTGAAACTTCATATATAAGTTTTGTGTACTATGTAGATGAGACAGCAAGCTTTTAAAGAAAATCGCATAACCGGAAGTAGGTGTTTACTCTTGTGATTTTTCAGTTTTTTTCGATTTTTTCAAAAACGGCTCTAACGATTTTTTTTAAACTTTACATTTTTACTACATTTTTAATGTGTATTGATGTAAAATAGGTGATTTTCCAGTTGAATACTTCTAAAGTGGGTTTCTTTTGTTTTTTTTTCTATTTTTTTTATTAACTCCTATTTTAAATAAAACACCCGGTATATTATTACATTTTGGAATTCACCTTAAAATTCTAGAGAAAATTTGTCTCTTTAACTAACGCTCTATTTTGTACCGTTTTTGTAGTATTTGTAATTTTTGAAAATTTTTGACAAATGGCTAAAAATTAAAAATGAAATTTTTGCCCAATTATAAGAACACTGTAAAAGGAAGTTGTGTGAGTGTATCACACCAGATTTTTTTTTACTTCCTTTTACTATAAAGGAAGTATTGGATTCACCCCAAAAATTCGAAATTGAGTTTTCAACGGATCTTCACGTTTTAGAGTCCCCTGATCCCAAAAAAACATATTTTTTTTCATTGGTCTGTCCGTCTGTCTGTCTGTCTGTCTGTCTGTCTGTGTGTGTCTGTCTGTGAACAGAATATCTCAAAAACGAAAAGAGGTATGGCGTTGAAACTTCATATATAAGTTTTGTGTACTATGTAAATGAGACAGCAAGCTTTTGAAGAAAATCGCATAACCGGAAGTAGGTGTTTACTCTTGTAATTTTTCAGTTTTTTTTTTATTTTTTCAAAAACGGCTTTAACGATTTTTTTTAAACTTTACATTTTTCTTACATTTTTAATGTGTATTGATGTGAGATAGGTGATTTTCCAGTTGAATACTTGTAAAGTGGGTTTCTTTTGTTTTTTTTTTCTATTTTTTTTATTAACTCCTATTTTAAATAAAACACCCGGTATATTATTACATTTTTGAATTCACCTTAAAATTCTATAGAAAATTTGTCTTTTCAACTAACACTCGATTTTGTACCGTGTTTGTAGAATTTGTAATTTTTGAACATTTTTAACAAATGGTTAAAAAATAAAAATGAAATTTTTGACTAACTATAAGATCACTGTAAAAGGAAGTTGTGTGAGTGTATCACACCAGATTTTTTAGATTGCATGCATAGATTGTGTTACAATAGTAATTTACGTTACAAGTATAGAAAGTGGAGCTTTTCAGTACGAGTGAGATGTTTCCGGAAGAGGCCGTTAGGCCGAGTCCGGAATTTCGAGAGAGTATGGAAAAGCCACTTTCATACGAGTTTCGTACAATATTTTTTCGTACACTAGCATACAAAACGGAATACTAAATTTATCCTCGTATATAGCAAATAAGTAGAGTAATGTTATTATGTACGTAACGTTTTGTATGTGTTGTAACTAAGGAAACGTATGGCAAAGTGCTACTTTGCCGTACGAATACCGCAAAATACTACTTTGCCGTACGAATACCGCAGAGTGCAAGTTTCTGATTAATAAATTGTACGGCAAAGTAGCTCTTTCAATGCTAGTGTACGAAAAATTGATTTTTTTTAAATCGGCAGTGAAGAACGTCGAAATCGTCATTAAAATAAGACCTCAACATAACCTACAAAAGTTGGTTAAAATGTTGTAATTTCACGATTTCCCTATTTAAAAAAAACACAATGTACCCCTCGGCACTGAAGTTCCTTTTTATCCCTCATGTGGCTCCTTTGCCTTGGCCTTCGGGTCTCTGCAACTAAATCCACATTCGTGATAAAAAGTTAAACTTCAGTGTCTTGGTATACAAATTACTATTTTTACATGTAATCTGGCAACAGGTTCTAGATTCACTGATGTTTCACAGTTGAAGTTTTATGGGTTTGACGTTCATTTTTGAACATCATGCTGTACCCATGAGTGATTTGATGCCACTACAATGTGTAAAAATTCCGTAATTCTTCTTTTCTTTGATATGAATGAAGGAAAATGTATTCATAAAAATCCGTGGAGTGCGAAAACAGATAATAAAAATTATAGTTACAATTAAACACAAATTGACTATGTATGCTCAGAGGCATTAGAAATTTAAAAAATGTTGACTGTCATGCAACTTTTTGTATACTATAAATAATAGTCTTTTTCACAGCTAGTGTGGTGGTTACAACATAGGATAGATTATTGACTGAGAAAGAGTTTTGAAAAACTCCGATTTAATTACATTGGCAAAAATTTATGAGATTTAATGGTTAGATAATAATAAATAATAATAACTTGTGTTAGCAGTCGACGTTTCGATTTTTTCAAATTAGAAATAAGAAGCAAAATGATACAAAATTATATTCAAGATCTTACCTAAACTACTCATGATACAACTGCACGTGCAATGCAAATTTTGTGAAAACAGAGATTTAAT